>ML675627.1:6706131-6779500 GCA_007922155.1 Mesoclemmys tuberculata | reverse complement strand
ATTGGAGATCCTCAGCTAGCTCTGAGTAAAAAAGACAAAACCCACAGTTGTAGCTTTGTGGACATTTGACACATACTTCCAAATCTGAAAAGGGGAACATCTGAATTGATCAAAGTGGACCTGTTAGGTGAGTAACTGGTCCTCCAATGGCACTGTACAAATCGTAGAGCTACCCAGAAGCAACACACAGAGAAAACCACCACCAAGTGTATCCAGCTGGCGATTTTGAACATAATAAATGATCTGTTCAAAATGTATAATATCTTGTCTGGGTCCTGCTCTCAGCTACATCTGTGGAACATTTGCCATTGCCTCAAACAGAGCAGGGTTGGGCCTTTTTTGATTAGATGGTTATAAAAAGTGGAATCTTATATTTGAGGTTAAAGTTTGCTCAGTGAATAAACCTGTTTTGTCAGCGGGGAAAAAAACCGATGATTATTGAAAGGTGACCTTTAAAAATATACAGAAATTGCTTTCCTCTATTATGCCTCCTACCAGTTCAATCAGAATACACCTTTATTAGCCCTGTTACCTGGTGACGAGTTCCACTTAGCAGTATGACAGCCACACGTATGCATCTCCAAGCTTGCAACTTCATTTTAGTCTCCATTCTGCCTCCCTTTGCACCACTTAAAATGTTTCTCTGTTCTCCAGCTGTATAATTACATAGGGTAGGTATCAGAAAGTTACACAAAATTTATGCTATTAGATTTTCACTGCTATTTCATTTTCACTTCATCCTTGGTGTAATTCCACTGACTGCAGCAGAGTACGCCAGAGATTAATTTTGCTGGTAGCGTTTAGTGGTGGTTGCATGGCTAAGCTCTCTGTAAGAGCAGGGCAGGAACTAGATTTTCCATTTTGTGGGAAATTTTACAATTGCAAAAACTTGCACATTCAAAGTTCTGGGAAAAACGTCATTTGGGGTCAACTGAAATGTTTTGTTTGGATAAAATCATAACATTTCATGCCAAATTTTATTTTAATTTTACCTTATATCCTATTATAGGAAATAAAAATTGAAACAAAAAGACATTCTGAAAGGAAAAAAAAATCAACACATTGAGCTCTGAAAGGGCCTTATCAGATCACCCTGTTCCTTCCCCACCCACCCCCCACCCTCCATGAAGTTTCATCAAAATGGACATGATTTCTGCAAAACGTTTGGCTTTTGATGAATCTGCATGTTCGGATGGAAAACTTTCTGTCCAAACATTCCTGACCATCTGTAGTCCCTATGAAACTGCTGTCCTGAAGCCTTACAGCTCTGTCTGCTCTCCATGGAAGTAGTTCTTTTTAATTGCAGGAATGCATTGTTAGTGAGTGGAATGGGCAGCTGGAAACTCAAGTGATCCAAGATAAGGAAAGGGAAGTTGATTCGGTGGTGAGGATGGTGGCTAGGACGCAGAAGACCCCTGGAAATTCATTAAGGCCTAGTCTACGCTGCCGCCGGCAGTCAACGGGAGATACGCAAGCTACATTATGTGGCTTGCGTATCTCCTGTCAATGAACTTATGTTGCCGTACTGCGGCATCTCCATTGCGCTTTCTCTATGGTAGACGCCCTCTGGCTGACTCAGCCTTATTCTTTTTGGAGATGTGGATTTACAGCTTCTACCGGAGAGCACTTCTGGTAGCAATTGAGTGGGTCTCCACAGCCCATTCAGTCAATCCCACTGCATTGATTTGTGCAGCCCCGGCGGTGTAGACATACCTTAGGTCTATCTGTGCCTCAGCTCCTCATCTGTAAAATGGGGATAACAGGACTACCCTAACTGACAGGGGCGTTGTGAAGATAAACATGTTAAAGATTGTCAGGTGCTCAGATACTACGTAGAAGTACCGAAGATGTTTCATACTGATAAGCCCAAATGCAAAAACATCTAGAGATTCAATCCAGGTGCTTGTCCAAGCCTCTTTTGTTGATGAAGTAACGGGGTCATTCTTGCTGCTGCCCAGGTTGGAAACACCATGAGTAGCAGTGTCTCCCATGGGCCAGTGATTTCTTACATCATAACTAGGCTTGAAAGGTTTAGATTTTTATCGGTAAACATCAGTTTCACCATGGCAAATGGATGGCAAACATATTTGCATTGATATGAAGAAACAATTTACAGATAGGGAATTTAAGACAAATGCTGCTTGAGAGAACATATTAAAGTTTGATGTAAGGATATTTACTTTGTATATTTTGACCTGTGAAGTCACCCATTTGTATTTTAACAATTAGCAAACTTTCACTTTTTTAATCTTAACGTCCACTGTCCTTAAATAATTATTGTCTGCCCCGCCTAGTCAACTTCCCACAATGGTGAAAATGTAAATTTGATAAAGATAAAAAAATGCTTAAAAATAAACTGATATCGGTCAAATGATAAAAAATAAACATTGAATTCTGTCAAGTCATATCACATCACATTTAACAGGAGTTAAGTGCATGTTGTTTAGTGCTTTGCAACAAGCCCAAAAGAACTGGTCTCATTTAAAGCCCACCTCATGGGCTGCATGAAGAGCCTCTCATCCATCTGCAATATTTAATCCTTCTCCGTGGATCTTGTGGCAAATCTGCTCACTGGATCACAAATAATAATGTGTTGCAGGAGACAAGATCTTGACTAAATGCTTTTAATAGTTAATGAATTGAACTCTTAGGTTTAGTACATCCTATTCCCTCTGTGTTAATTAACTTCACTCAGTTTCTCAGTGTCAGAGAGATTAAAATCATGTGGCTACAGAGCCTGGAAAATGGCATTATAGCAGTGCACTGTATCTTGGGATCACATGAGCTGGGTGTTTCATCCACCTGACTACAATGACGGAAAAATGTGTGACATGATGATAATCTCAGGCCGAAAGCGCCTTAAACCTTTATTCTTTACAAATCAGAGATTATGCTATAATATGATTCCCACTATGATTTTATGATGGCCAGGAATATTATGTTGGTAGCTGTCTGAGTAATGAAGTTTCTTGCACATAGCATTTTTTCCTCTTACTGCCTTTCCACCCCAACGTTCCTGGGTGTAATACTTGCATAGGATACTTACACGCAAAATAAATGCACTTCAACTAAAATTCAATAAAGCAAAAATAGTTAATCGTATACAAGCCGTCGAGCAATATATTGTTGCGATGCTGGATTTCCACTAGCCGAGGAGCAGGCCCTAAATGTAGATGACAGGATGACTTCCACAGGCTTAGAAGGGGCTCCGAAATCTCAAAGACATTCACAGCAGCATGGAAACCCAGGAAGTAATCAGAACAGTTTGATTGAATCTGGCTGCCTTTCAGAGAGTATGATGTAGAGAACAGCTTGGACTTCAGCCTACAATAAATGTTAATAAAAAAACCCTCCTGACTCTATGAATTTTTACTGACATCTTTGAGAACTCTGTCATATCCATCAAATCAGGGACAGCCTGACACTATGGTGTTGCCAACACTTGTGATTTTATTGCAAGTCTTATGATAGTTAGAGTGTTTCTTAAAGCCCCAGCCTTAAGATTCTACCGATACAAGAGAATATCAGCTTTCATTAAAAAAGTAGGTTTCCAGCCCACACAGTTGCATAGAAAAAGCTTGAAAATGTGACAAGTGAGCACTAAAGGATCAGAAAACAGAAAAATAAATCTGACTGGAAATGAGGCTTTTTTTTTTTAAAACAGTTACTGTAATTACCAGTGGAACAACTTACCAAGGGTCGTCGTGGTGTCTCCGTCATTGGCAATTTTTAAATCCAGATTGGATGTTTCTAAGAGCTATGCTCTTGTTCAAACCATGGTCTGTGTTATAGAGGAAGTCAAGACTAAATAACCAGAGAGGTCCCTTCCAATCTTATAATTATGACCTATCTCTTTAAGGTGCTCGGGTCCCAGGCCAAATGGGTAAGCGGATAGGTTGGTGAGTGAGGGTATAATGGAAATGAACATGTACACACGATTTGCTCCAGCCAAACAACTTCACACACCATCTCTGCGCACCAGGACGATGCCTTCAGGTACAAGCATTTCCGATGTAGAATTATATGGCTCACAAAGCACACACTATAAAATGCCAGAGAAGAGACTTTTAGGGAACTGCCCGCATGCACATCAAAAACCCCAGAACGGACATCGTCTCAATAAAATGGTTGCTTTACTTAGAATGAGATATTCACCAGCAAGAAAGCAGCCATGCTTCTACAGGGATACCATGTGACGAGTGGTTGCCAGATGCTATTATGCCTACAGGTTATTCACAGTGCCTGGGGCAAGCCAAAGCAAACCAACTTTAGTAAGGGAGGGTTTCAGCAACTGGAGAAAAGCTCCACCACCCAGCCCTTCACTACTATTGCCAACCCCAAATGTTCAAACGATCATGAGTCAGGCTCACCAAAAATCATGGGATTAGCTTCAAAATCATGAGATTATGTGAAAATTATTGATGTGGGGTTCTTTTTATTATTTGTCTTCTGCTTTTTGAGCCTTTAGGGTGCTCTGGGGTGACATTTGCAAGCTTTCTCCACAGCCATGAGGGCTAGAAACTTACTTTTTCTTTAAGAATGAAGGCTGAAAATGTTACATCTCCACGTGACTCCCGGAGCTGGGGCTTTAAGGAAAACAATCATCATGTGACTTATGACAAAGTCATGAGAGTTGGCAACACACGAACTAGCAACAGAGCTGGTCTGAAACTGGAATTTCTGTTCCTGAGGAAATAGTGAAAAAATAATCTCATTCTGAATCAGAATGAAAACCCAACATTTGTAAATTTCCTGCCGAATTTGGATTCTGAAAAAATTCTATTTGGAACGATTGAAATATTTAGATAATGTTGAACCATTATCACATCATAGAATATATTAAATGTGACATATACGCTAAATTAGTACACCTGCAAATATAATCAAGTGTTAAAATTAATCATTGTGTTTTGACTTGTATAATATTTCAATTAATTTTAATATTATGTAAAAGCCAAAACAAAAATGACTTGTATTGATCATGACCACAACATGGTTTTATCTTATAGAAATGAGAATCTAAATAATTCATTTTGACTTCTTCCCATCAAAAATCTTGTAATTGAAACATTTGTGTAAGACATTTAGATTTCTATGGAACTGTATTTTCCAACAGAGAACTGCTCTTCCTTGCAAAGCATCAAAAACTTTGGATCCAGCTCTAGCCAGCAAGCATGAAAAGCTGAACATCATGCACAGCTCTCTGCAACAGTCAGACACCGTACACAGTACGCAGGTGAATAGATACAGCAGGATCATGGTATAGGGCATGCGCTGTATGATTAGAAGCAATTGTATGCTAGCACTGAGCCCAGTTCTGTAAGGTGTGGAGCAAATTCAAACGGCAAAACAGCACAAGATGAAGCCCTGTGGCTGTACTGGTAGCAGATGTATGGCAAGGACCTAGAACCCCTCCAAACCCAGTGTTGTGTGTCCACAGGTATTATGTGTAGGACACCTGGGCAACACATCTATCCGCCACTTTCTGTAGTGGGAACTGATCACAAATGTGTTAAAACATTGAATAATCTCTCATCTTTCTACAGACTTCAGCCTATCATAGAGCAAAGATCGCGGGATTAATCCAGCTCCATCGCTACATACGTAACCCAAGTTTTCTGATTTGCAGTTAACACAAATCAGTGGAGTCTCTCAATGGAAACTGTTTTCGGGCTAACGACAGAGCAGCAGCTCAAGTGGGCCTCTGCTGTACTGTTTCAAGATGAATTCTTCTTAAATGGGCACATTACAAGCTGCCTTTCATTTACCTTTCTGTACGTTTTGTTATGAAAATTAATAACGCTTAAATACAATGGGTGTGCTGCTCTGAGGGAGAGGAAAACCCGTCCTCTCCCACTTGATCTCGAGAGATCTCTTGTATCCTTGCATCATTCTGCCTTTTCCCGTGAGGATTGATAATGGGAGTTCTGTACATATCAGAGGAAAGGTCATCATAAAAACAGCTATCCTGGGTCAGCCCAATGGTCCATCTGGCAAACAGAGGCTAGGGACACTTAGAGCATGGGGTTGCATCCTGGACCATCTTGGCTAATAGCCATTGATTGACCTATCCTCCATGAACTTATTTAGTTCTTTTTTGAACCCTGTGTGGTAAATCAAGTCCCCTCTGGGTCTCGCCAGCCGGCCACAGTCTCTTCTGGCCGGGGGTCTGAGGTGATTCCACCCCCAGCGCCTCCCTCACCAAGCAATGGGGTGCAGGCCTGAGGGCCACCCTTCAACCCCACAGGGGAGGGCGGGTGGTCCCAGTCTGTGTATCTGCCCCCAGGCCCAGGGAGGTCCCTCTCTGTGGGCCCCTCCAGGTTCGTGGTGGAGCCTTGGAGGGTCAGAGGGCCACCAGTCCTTCCTGCAGGCTGGGGTCCGAGTCTCTCCTGCTCCGCCTCTCCTGCTGTAGGGGAAAACGCTACTGCCAGTCCCAGGTGATCCTCCTCTCACTCTCATTACCACAACCTTCTCCGTCTTTAGGGAAGGCAGGGTTTAAATACACCTGGGTTAGGCTCTTAATTGGGTCCAGGTGCCTCCAATCGACCTGGAGTAACCTATCTCATGTCTGCAGGGAAAAGGGCTTTCAGCATCCTGGGGCTCACATATCAGCCCTGGCGTACCCTTCTGTAGCCATCTGGCCTGACTTTACCACACCTGTTATTGTTCTGGCTCTCACAACATCCCCTGGCTATGAGTTCCAAAGGTTCCAAAGGTTGACCGTGTGCTGTGTGAGGAAGTACTTCCTTTTTTTTGTTTTAAACCTGCTGCCTATTAAGTTCATTGGTTTTTTGTGTTATGTGAAGGGGTAAATAAAACACTTCCTTCTTCACTTTCTCCACACCAGTCAAGACTTTATAGACCTCTATCATAACCACTCATAGTCATCTCTTTTCTAAGCTCAAAAGTCCATGTCTTTTTAATCTGTCCTCATACAGAAGCTCTTCCATATCCCTAATCATTCTTGTTGCCCTTCTCAGTATCTTTTCCAATTCTAACATCTTTTCTGAGATGGGGTGACCTGCACTGCACATGGTATTCAAGCTGTGGGCGTACAATGGATTTATATAGTGGCATATTTTCGGTCTGATTATCTATCTTTATCCTAATGGTGTTCTGTTAGCTTTTTTGTTTGCCACTGCACATTGAGCAGACGTGTTCAGAGAACTATCTACAAAGACTCCAAGACCTTTCTTGAGTGCTAGCAGCTAATTTAGACCCCATCACTTTGGGGAAAAAAGTCCAAACTCTACATACAATGTACATTAATTTACATAAAATAAGAACTGAAGAGAATTCAGCTTTCATACATGAGGTATCTCAAAGTGCTTTACAAAATAACAAGGTAGTTAATGGGAGGGCCTTGGTTATACACGCAGCAGCCTTTTTATGCTCAGCCAGGCACTCCTAGACATACTGCTTTAGTAATAGGGGAGAAAATAAGGATCTTGGTTAGGACACCAGGGTTCATCCCCCTTTTCTCCAAAACTTCTCTGAAAAGACATTTTATTTCACCAGAATTGCAGGAGACACTTTCTATCGAAGTTCACTGCACTTAAGCCATTCACATAAGCAATGGGACGCTGCTTACTGTGGACATCATCATCAGAGAGAGGAGTCACAAAGTTTGCATCAGGACCTCGACCTTTCCAAAGTTCAGAGTCCATTCAGATCCACCATCTTTGGCCAGGTCCAGCTCTACTCCTGGTAGAGCCTGCTGAACAATTAATACCTCAAGCAGGCACCTCTGTGAGTTGTTATGTGATGAACTCTGGGGCAGCTGGCTTAGAGAAGAAAACTTCCACCTGAGCTAGGAACCTGAGAGAACAGCTGTCTCTCCTTGGTAACGGATATGGCTAAATGGCTAGTAAGGAGTAATGAACGCTCACAGCACACAGTAGATCTTGAGTTGCCTGGTTTATCTGGAGGCATGAATGATTTGCATGAATGATCTGGACTAGAAACAGAGAACAGAGCAAAAAGGAGGAAGTCTCTCTCTCACGGGATGCAGGCAGTCATTCAAACATTTTGGGATGAGGCTGAAAGAAGTAATGAGCACAGGCCTCCAGGGAATCTCCCTCAATCCTAAATAGTGCCTTCTGGGAATTACCCCTGGTACGACACAGTTAACACAACTGCTTCACGGTTTCCTGTCCCAATCCTACTAGAAAAGCATTTCTTCCGAGCGGAGACCGACATTGCAAAGCAGGAGTGGGGAATATGGATTAATTTGTAATCTGCCCCATTGGTGCATTTTTTTTCTTGGTCAGTTTATCCACAGGAACAGGACTTTTGGAATCCAAAGGATTTTCAGCAATCAATTTCTATAGGGTTTAGAGAGAATGAGAGAGAGAGAGACTCCTTTATGCATTTGGCCCTCTGGGTTATCAACATGTAAATGGTTCTGCTCTCAAACATGAAATGCGATGGTGTCCTCAAGTGCTGTGGGATTTTTAATTTCTGCTTGGACTGTCCTTGAGCTGGGATGAAGGGACCCTTATTTTAGCATCTAACCCCAAGAATGGAATCAGATTAATACTGGAAGCAAATATTAAGCACTAAAGATCAGAGACTAGAGTCATAGGGGCCAACAGAACATCTCTAAATGCAAAGTTCATTTTATTGTGTTCAAACATAGAAAACTTTGGTGTGCTTTTTAGGGTGTGTTTCTAATGGTGTCCAGCAGGGTTCATTTATTGGTCCTACGCTATTTAATATTTTTATTAATGATATGGAAAAGAACATAAAATCATCATTGACAAAGTGTGCAGATGACACAAAGATCATGGGAGTGGTAAATAATTAAGAGGACAGTTTCACTGAAACAGAGTGATCTGGATCACTTGGTAAACTGGGTGAAAACTGGATATGTTTTACATATTAATAAAGTCAATGGATTGTTCTGCTAAAGCTGGGAGCTGCAAACAGAGACTATGGATCCTTCACCAAAGAGGCCAGCTAACCATGTGATTTGTCTCATGAATGGAAGATCACAGCCAGGTCTCACGGAAGTGCTACACACTGGGAACTCAACAAGGTCTCACCTGATTGACTATCACTCGTGACACTGTTGAGGACTTGTACTTAGCACGAGGTTCGAAAGCCAGTCCACGTGATCAAATACTGCAGCATCTTGCAGCCTATGTAAGTAAATTGCTGCTGAAGATAGAAGAAATTTCACAACAATGAAGGGGCACTGGAGAAAATGTTTCTTCGAAGGAGCAGGGAACCTTTAATATTCATATATGGTGTTGATGTGGCCCAGTGGACAGAGCACTGGAAATCAGGAGATCTGACTTCTGTTCTTAGCTCTTCCCCTGACTGGCAGTGTGACCTTGGCCAAGTGACTTGCACTCTGTCTCTCTGTTTCCCCCTCCCACCATTTGTCTACTTAGAACGTACATTCTTTGAGTCAGGGACTGTGTTATACAATGTGTCTGTACAGCGCCTAGCACAAAGGGGCCCTGATCTTGCGTGGGCATGCAGGTGCAACTGTAAAATATATTAAATAATGAGTGGAAAAGGATGTTGAATTTTAAAAATCGCCTCTGAAAACCTCACACACACACACACCCGAATATGCATGATGCTCAATTTTCTCACTGCAAAAAGATGTAGGGCTGAGTCAACCTTGCTGGGAATTTGAAACTGGTTTCAACCAAGCAGGCTAGATGTTGAAAACTGAAGCACAGACTGCAGATATTCCTGTTCAATTTCTAATGCTGCTGATATGATAAGGTTGGAAATACCAAGACAGCAGGTGTTCTGATCGTATGTTAGTACTCTTGCTTTCAATACAGACAAGAAATTCAGTGGTGCATGAAAAGCAGGAAGGTGACTCTGGTTTTCGGGATCCTCTAAGGATTTGGGTTGGGTTAGCTTCAAGTTTTAGGTGAAAATGCAGGCCGAGTCTTATTAGATCTGAACATATTTATCCCATTGCTGCACTAAAAGGCAGAGAGAAACATAACTTTCAAACATGATCCAGACTTTCCTATGTTAAATTATGTATTCTCTATACGCTGGTGAGCAAAGCAGTTCTTACAGTAACAGTCATACTCCTTGAAATGAATTTGCTGCAGTGGCTACTTTTGAAAACATTTCCTACAGCCAGTTAAAACAGACCAAACCCAGCCAGTTCTCATCTTTCCTGCCAAATTCTACACAGCTGAAGTTTTGCTTTGCTCTCGTTATTTTGAGTGGTCATAACAATTATAGACATTAGAAATGGAGAAGACCTATTGGGTCATGGAGTTAATATCTCTGCCAAAGTGGGATTGTTCCCTGCAGTGTAATGTCAATTGTTTGGTCCAGACTAGTTTTAGGGTTCAATCCTACAATCTTTGCATGAGTTTTAAGGCCCATTCTTGCAGAGACCTAAATTCCCCAAATAGTTCTTGCCCAAAGAAGAATCTTGAAGGGCTCTATTCAACCAGTGTAGAATTAGAGTAAATCCAAGTAAATACACTCTGCTGTTGGGGCAGGGCTGTACAGATCATCCTTAGACGTTTAATGTTGTCTCAGGAGAATGGCAGTGGCCTGGGGCATCCACCAAGCAGGAAAAGCCCTTCCAGGAAGCTGGAGTGGAGGCAAGGACCATGGAGAGAGATCTCCATAAGGATTGCCCTTTGCTTCCAGCTTATCTCCTCATATCTGTGAGCTGAATTGCTGAACCCAGGAGGGGTGTGATGGGAATTTCACTTTTCTTTACAATAAGGCTTTCATGACTGCAACGAAGGGCAACTTATATAGTCCTGGGCTTCCCTCCTACAGCTTTCTCTGTAGGAGGATGGATGGTCCAGTGGTTAGGGTGCTCAGAAAAAACAGGTTTAATTCCCTGCTCTGACACAGGCTTCTGGTGTGAGCATGGGCAACTCTCTGGGCCGCACTGCCCCATCTGTACAATGTGGATAATGTGACTACCCTACCTAAGAGGGATGCAGTGAGGCTCAAAGGAAAAGATTGTCGGTCGCTCTGGCATAGGAAGGCACCTAAGGCTATGCCTCCACTATGGACTAGGCGTGTGATTCCTCTGCTTGAAATAGCAGTGTGTCCATAGCATGGGCCACAGCTGAGCCAGGACGAGCATCAGGACAGTAGGCCTCGGCTCAGCCTCTGCAGTTAACACTGCTCTTTGCACTCGAGTTGTGCCAGATTGAGGAGAGCTTACAGGAGTATGGGACTCTACATGTGCAAGGGATTCACACCCCCAGCTTGTAGTGTAGAAATAGATGGGGGGGGAGAGGGGTGACACGATACACAGAGGTTACTACAGAAGAACACGAAACCAGTCTAGGTTTTGACCCCACTGTTAAAAAGTGGGCTCCAAATCAGGCTAAACCATCTCCTCCGTGCCACGCCTGAAGAGATGCGACTTCCCTCCCTTTCCTTGGACGGCTGTGGTGCGATCGGGTAGCACTCCCCGTCTGATGGCCTTGATCCACAGCCTAAAAGGGCCCTGTCTTAATGCCACTCCACTATTCCACGTTCCACCCTCTTTGGCTAGAGCTCCTTAAACAGCCTTTTTCCCTGGCATGTTATTTATGCAGTCGAGCTATGCACAGACAACTCCTCATATAAAATCATAGGGTTAGAATGGACCCAAGGGTCATCTAGTCTAACCCCCTGCCAGTCCCCTCTCTGACGGGTTTCCTCAGACTGCACATATTCTGTACTTTTCATCATTCCCCATGCTGTACCTCAATCCTTCCTTCCCCTTAATTATTTTATTTTAATTGTTTTTTTCTGAATCCTTTTTTGTATATTATGCTGCTACCCCTCCCTCCCCCCAAAAGTGTCTCTGGCTCTGAAATATTGCACAAAGATCTGCTATTTCTTCTCTGACTTTCATTTTTCCAGACACCTTTTTGGGGGAGGGTGTGGAATTTGAAAAAATATATTAGTTAATGGCTGCTCCTGCTCCAGTGATTAATAGACACTGATAAAGTTCCACAGTCCTTGAGTACATATCTGGAAATGGTGGCAGGGGAATTATTATCTGGTCACAGGTGCGGGCGGAGATCAAAGATCAAATTCATCCCTGGGGTAACTTCCATGTGGCTCAAAGTGGAAAACAAGAGAAAAAATAATGCCAATCTACATTTTATTATTATTGTGCTTTCAGTAGACTGGTACCTCTAAGCACTGTGCTAAGCACTGTACAAACACATAGTGAGAGACCATCCTTTCCACTCTAAATAGCACAAACTGGGAGGAGAAACAGAAGCCCAGAGAGATTAAGTGATTTTTCTAAATTCATCCCGTGGGTCTGAGCTGGGCATAGAACCGCCGTCTCTCTTGGTTCCTCGTCCAGTGCCCTTCCCACACCCACAGATTCCAGAACTTTCCATGCAGCTCTAGTTGCATTTTAGGAACAAAAATACAGGCCTCGTCTACACTTAAAAGATAAGTGGACATAGTTGCAGTGCTTAGGGGTGTGAAACATTCACATCCCTGAGGGCCATAGTGAGGTCCACCTAACCCCTGGTGTAGACACAGTTAGGTTGACAGCTATTGCCGCTTGGAGGGGTGGAGCAATAGTAATCGGATGAAATATAATAGTGAAAAGTGCAAGGTCATGCACTTAGGGATTAATAATAAGAATTTTACATATACGTTGGGGATGCATCAGTTGGAAACGACGGAGGAGGAGAAGGACCTTGGGGTATTGGTTGATAGCAGGATGACTATGAGCCGCCAATGTGATGTGGCTGTTAAAAAAGCAAATGCGGTTTTAGGATGCATCAGGCGAGGTATTTCCAGCAAGGAGAAGGAGGTGTTAGTGCCGTTATATACGGCGCTGGTGAGACCCCACCTGGAATATTGTGTGCAGTTCTGGTGTCCCATGTTTAAGAAGGATGAATTCAAACTGGAACAGGTTCAGAGACGGGCTACTAGGATGATCCGAGGAATGGAAAATCTGCCTTATGAAAGGAGACTCAAAGAGCTTGGCTTGTTTAGCCTGGCCAAAAGAAGGCTCCGGGGGGATATGCTTGCTCTATATAAATATATCAGGGGGATTAACGTTAGGGAGGGAGAGGAATTATTTAAGTTTAGTACTATTATAGGCACGAGGACGAATGGGTACAAATTGGATATTAGGAAATTTAGACTAGAAATTAGACGAAGGTTTCTAACCATTAGGGGAGTGAAGTTCTGGAATAGCCTTCCGAGGGAAGTAGTGGGGGCAAATGACTTATCTGGCTTTAAGACTAAGCTTGATAAGTATATGGAGGGGATGTTATGATGGGATAGTTTAATTTGAGAAATTGATTTTGGATTATCGGCAGATAAGTCTGCTCAATGGTCTGTGGGAATGCTGGATGGGATGGGAACTGAGTTACTGCAGAGAAATCTTTTTTGGGTGCTGGCTGGTGAGTCTTGCCCACATGCTCAGGGTTTAGCTGATCGCCATATTTGGGGTCGGGAGGGAATTTTCCTCCGGGGCGGATTGGCAGGGGCCACGGAGGTTTTTCGCCTTCCTCTGCAGCATGGGGCATGAGTCGCTTGCTGGTGGATTCCCTGCAGCTTGAGGTCTTCAAATCTCACTTTTGAGGATTTCAATAACTCAGTCATGGGTTCGGGGTTGTTATAAATGTGTATGGGTAGGGTTTTGTGGCCTGCCTTGTGCGGGAGGTCAGACTAGATGATCATATTGGTCCCTTCTGACCTATGAGTCTATGAGTCTATGATTAACTACTCCTTCTGTCACTGTAGGACGCGTCTACACTATGGTGCTACAGTGGCATGGCTGCAGCACCGGAACAATGCCACTGTAGTGCCCTGTGTACCTGCTAGTGTACCTCCCTCCTGTCTACAGCTGGGAAAGTAGCTCTCGTGGCACTGGGTGGCCCCTTCTGCTCTTGGCTCACTAGGCAATAGTCTCTTCTGGTAGCTCAGCCCCCTAGCCAGGTCATTGTTTAGTCCACCCCTTCCAGGGTTATGAAGTCCAACAGCGCAGTATCCAAATGCCTTCTCTGGACAGTGTTCAGCCCTTGGTACCACCTTACCAGGCAGGGGAACCCGGGCCTACCCCCTACACCGAGTTCCAGCCCAAGGACCCTACAACCAGCAATCCCACGCTGCTCTGTCCTGTCCCCGTTGCTGTTTTCATGGGCTCCTTCCTACCCGGTCTCTCTCTCTTCCCTTGCCTGTTTCTGGGTTTACCAGGAGAACCTGCTCTGCTCCCCATGGCTAGTTCTCCCCTTCCTGGCCTCCTGCTAGACTCCTTACTCCAGGAGAGGATCACAGGGCTTACTATCCCCCTGGACTTCCTCCTGGTCTCAGACAACCTCCCTCCTCCCAGGGAGTGATTGCAGCCTCTGTCCCCTGCAGCCACCTTCTGCTTTCAGTCTCCTGGCTTTACAGTGCTGACCCCAGCCCTTCCCCAGCTGGGCCTCACTCTCATTTAACCCAGGCCCTCCCTCTCTCAGGTGATTCCAGGTATCCCAACTGGCCTCTCAGCCGAAATTAACGCTATCAGGGATGCACACCCCACTAGGGTGAGAGAAAAGATACAAGGGTTGGAGGATCTGACACAGGAGCAAGTGAGGGAGCTCAGTCACGGGGCTGTGTGCCAGGACTGGCAGAGAGGAAGTCTTCTCCCAAGCCAGGGAGCAGCCGGAGAGCTGCCGTGTGGCCACTATTATAGAATGAAGGCTGGAGTATTCTTCACAGTGCTGAAGCCCACTTGTTCACACCCTATCTCTGTGCCAATAGCTGTCAGATCCAGGTTCTACCCTCACCCACTGCCCCATGAGTCCTAGCCCCACTGTTGCACGTCTACACCAGGCAAGCTCTGTCCCAGTTGGATTCTTCATAATCCTCCCGAAATCCCCTGGTTCCATAACAGAAAGAGGCCTCCCCACCCAGAGATGAAGCAGAACTTGAGGTTGAGAGAAGAAGTCAGAAGGGGTGTAACCACAATCTGTAGAGACGTCCCCAGGAAATTAAAGAAAGATTGCACAGAGCTAGCACAGAAAGGAGCACTGGTCCAAAGCTATAGGGAGAATGGGTCAGGGTGGATCTCAGGGGACAGCTTTTACCATCAAGTGCCACTAGGGACTGGTGGAACAGATTCTCTGAGAGGCATTTCGGCTCACTGCAGAGATCCGAGAATGGAGAAAAGAAGCCACTAGAAGAGATGAACAGTGAGAACAGTGATCAAACCTGCAGAATGGCCCCCACCATCCATGATTCTAGGTGGAGATCACAACAGGGTTACCACCCTCTTCTTTGTGCTCGAGACAATGGTCACAGTTACTAAAGAACATTTCTGTGGCAACTTGGCCCCTCTAGTCCCAGTGAAGCCTTGCTTGGTAGCATGCCAGAGCGCAGTGTGTGATATTTCAGATAGGTATGGATGGAGTTTTAGAAAACGGCCATCCCTAATCCCAAGGAAGAGCTCTGCGCAGCTCAGAAGCTGGTTTCTTTCACCAACAGATGTTGGTCCCATAAAAGGCTTTACCTCACCCACATTCTCTCTCTAAATTTTGTGAAGTTATTCGTGGATGACACATGCTCATCTTCGACAGCTATGCCACAAAGGCCAAGACTTGGGAATAACAAATTTGCAGGATTTTTGGTAAAAAGAGGAAATTTGAGTAATTCTTATGTCCTAGCTGCTCTCCAATTAAAAAGGCAGAGGACCTGGCATTACACCCTCTTAACCATACTAAAGCCTAAAATAGTCAGGGATTTTAACAAGGTGAAAAAATGAGTTAAGTCCTGACTATGCAAAAACTTTTAGTCACATGGCAAGCAGCACAAGGGACAACTGTTCTGCTAATGGGTTCCCTGATTTTGTAATAGCTGCAATGTAACTTGGATCTTCAAGATGGATTAAACTCCTCCAGCTACATTAGTACCCAGCTTTGAGAAATGCTACCAGCTCTGAACTCTGCATATAAAAAACCCCAGCCCGCTCACTTAGAAAACCAAAGGAGAGACAGAACAATAGATCATAAGAGACAAACTGTCAGATCCATTGTTACTCTGAGTGTGACCTAAATTCAGGTTTTAGCAACTGAGTGGACTATTTCTGACGGTTGAGGGATGATAGAATATAAACCATTTGAGCCGTGAAAGGAAGAAAAATACAAAGGCATCTAGAGAAGTTAGACATATTGGTAGGGATTAATAAAATGATATTCAGCTTGTAAAAACGCAGTATCCATTCATTTGTGGGGAAAATCATCAGAAATGTTAATGGTCAAAGGGGCTGAGGAGAGGGAGACGCTTACGGCCAAATCAACATCTATTGACTTCAATGCGGACTGGAATCCGGCAGTTAGAAAGCAAGTAATGATATCTGATGATGGTAAACACCAAGGTGGATATGAGTTTGCAATGTAAAAACAGGAGCCAGAAAGGCCAATGCAGTCTGGGGCTGGACATACAGAGGCAGTATGTCATGGAGGAGAGATACCCTCTTAATACAGCTCCGGTAAGATCACAGGTGATCAGTTCAGGGCGCAAAACACTTAGACAAACTGGAAGGGATTTAGAGAAGAGTGACAAAAGCAGTTGAGAAGCTGGAGAGACTGAACTATGAAGATAAATTTAAAGAGCTAAATATGCTTAGGTAAGCAGCTGGAGGAGGACATGATAAATTTGTCTTGATATTGTCTCATTGCTTCCTTGTTCTCCCCTGTTTATACACAGGCCTGGTCTACACTGCCAGCAAAATTCGGTGGCAGTTGACGGGAGATACGCAAGCTACGTATATATTGCGTAACTCCTGTCGACTTTCTAAATTCTAATTATCGCGGAGTCCCTACTGTGCTGTCCCGACAAGAAATGCCCTCCCGTGGACGCAGTATTAATCTTTTCGCAAGTGTGGATTTATTCAGTTGACTTCCAGATCGATGGAGTGGGTCTCCAGTGCCACTCAATCAGTCTTGCAAAATCGATTCTGTACGGCCCTCATGGACTTTAAGGTCAGAAGGGATGAATATGATCATCTACTCTGACGTCCTGCACAACGCAGGCCACAGAACCTCATCCACCCACTCCTGTAACAGACCCCTAACCAGGTCTGTTGTCTTATCCATCAGCTGAATCTTGTCTTATAGTTAGACTGTAAGCTCTTTGGGACTTGTTTTTTTGTTCTGTGTTTGTACAGCTCCTAGCACAATGGAGTCCTGGTCTATGACGGGGGCTCCTTGGTGCTACAAGAATACAAATATATAAAGGATGTAAACATAAAGGAGAAATAGAGACTTGGTTAGGAAGTTCTAGAGCAGGGGCTGGCAACCTATGACGTGTGCCAAACATGGCAAACATGGCACGAAAGATGATTATGTGTTCCAGACGTCAGGGTTGTATAATTTTGGTGGCACTGGGCCCGGGGGAAAGGGGCAGGAGGAAGGGTTCGGTGTAGGAGGGGGGAGCAGCAGCCGCGCGGTGCTGCTTGGGGCAGTCTGTGGGGAGGCGCTAGCCGGAACCTCCAAGGACTACCATTCTGAGCAGCCACGCTGACCTGGCCCCTCGGCCTCCCGGCTCCTCCTCCGCTCCCACGTTGGGCTCATCAAAGGAGCTGTGGGGAGCCCGGCCACACAGGGGCCTCCCTTCTGGAGGGGCTGGGTCGGCACGGCCACAGAGGATGTCAACAGGGGGACGGCTCCTCAGAGGAGGGCCTGGCCCACACCCGGGGGCATGGCCCCCTTGGTACGCTACTGCTGCTTTACCCGCCACTCCTGCAGCCGGGGGTGTGGGGGGAAAGAGGGAGAGCAGGAAATGGGCCCTGCAGACCCTCCCCCCCACTGTAGCTGCTGCTGTCACCGGGAGGTGCAAATATAAATAGTGGCCCCCCAGGCACCGAACACCCAAGATATGCCACTGGCAGGGTGCTGGGCCCATGACATGTGAGAGGAGGCGTGCGGGGAGGAGGGCTTGGCATGCCCCTTCGCAAAGATTGCTGACCCCTGTTCTAGAGGATCAGTAAAGAAGAACTCAAATTAAGAGAAACAAGTTAGACAGATAATGCGTGGGATTTAAGTCACACCCCTCCCTTCAGTGTCGAATTGCCCAGACAGACTTACCCACAGCGCGTGGGACTAATGACTGTTCAGGGCTGGTATTTCCCAGAGCATCTTTACAGCAAGAAGGGATGCCATCCACAGTGCTGGAGATAGGAACCTGAGCTTCCCAGTGACAGACAGCCATTCCTTCTCACTCTTGTGGCTTATGACGTCTCAGTCCTCACCATATCATTCTGATATAAGGTGTAATTTTTTTATTTTTACTTTATTTTTTTTACAGTGAGGGAAATTAACCATTGGAGTGACTTACCAAGGGTTATGGCAAATTCTCCATCATTAATCATTTTTAAATCAAGACTGGATGTTTTTCTAAAAGCTCTGCTCTAGGAATAATTTTGGACAAGTTTTATGGCCTGTATATATAGGAGGTCAGACTAGATGATCACAGCGGGCCCTTCTGGCCTTGGAATTTATGATACATGATTTTCATCATGTCCCTCCTTTCTCTTTCTTCTCTTCATTTCCCCCCTTTCTTATCCCCAAACACTGTTTCTAGCTTGAATTCAGTGGCTGCTATTTACTGGTAGGGCTGCAACCAATACTGAACAGTAATGGATATTGTATTAGGCCACCAACATCTGTCATGAAGTGTTTTGCAATCTAAATAGCTTTTATAATTTAGTGTGACAATAGATTCTGGTCTCTGTTAAAGGCAGTGTACAGTGGAACATCTACACCAATATCCACTGTTTGTCTTTCGTCTTATACCCAGCTCGTAAACTCATTCAGAAGAGAGGCCATCACTTCATTTTCTATTTGTTCATCACCTATTACAATGGGGATCAGGCATCATGATACTGGTAAGTAATCATTTTCAGAAGCACTCAGCATTTGTCTAAATTTGCTTCCACTGAAGTCAACGATAAAAACGCCCATTGAAATGGGAGCAGCGTGGGACCAGCTCCTGAAATTCTCTCCCAAAATATACTGTGCTCTGGTAGAATAACTATTCAGCAGGAAGTCAGAGAGGAAACGTCTCATAAAACTTTGAGATCAGTTGTCCAGAGTTGTTCCCTAGTAGAATTCTGTTGGCTTCAATGGATTTACTCTGTGTGTTAATTTGATCTGATAATGGAATATAGACAACAATTCTATTCAACAGCCTTTTGAATGGACTCTACTGCGGAGGACCTCTTAAAATAGAAGACCCTGGTTTCAACACAGATCAGAATGCTTTGTGATGCATTCAGATAGGAAGGCTTTGTAAACCACAAAAGATCTCAGAACAGACTGACCTTCTAAGATATGGCAGAAAGATTGTTGGGAGCAATGAAAGAGTTATTAATTTAGATTACCCTGGCACATTATAATTACCGCCTTGTGGTAAGCGGAGAATGCCACTATGCCTTTGAATGGATCTGCTGAGAGGGTGTTATGGAAAGAAAGAAAGCAAAAACACACACACAATTTTCTGAAATCAGTGACAAAAAAAGAACTCACCATTTTTAGATCATCTGACTCTCCCAAGGAACAAAGGCTTCCAAAGTGAGTCAAGTTCACTCTTCAGTAGTCATGACAACACCACCTCAAAGAGCTCACGTTTTAGGGCAGAAGAAAAGGAAGTACAAAGATGAGAGACAAAGCAATCCATTATAGCTCATGCATATCAGTAACCATCTGGATGGCACCAAAGCAGCGTATTCTCATTTCCTAGCATCCTGCAGGGTGGATGGCAGCATATAATATATCACACACACAAAAACTGACAAAGAAAAGAAAGTTCTGAAAGGGAGGGAGTCAGCTGGTACAGAAAATGTTAGTCTCTGTATCTATGATAGTAGAGTGGACTAATAGTTAAACCAGAAAACTATGAGTGAAGCTCAGGATTCCGGATTCTTGCTTTATTGGGTGACTTGGGCCAAGTCACCTGCCCTGACCAATAGTCCATTCCCCATGTTTTCACCAGGGCCTTTTGCCATTAGCAGACCCAACGGAAAAAACATTACTCTACAGGGCTAAACCTTCCCTTTATTTTCAGTCGGAGACTTCAATATCATTTTGTTCCTTAATTTTAAAAGGAAGGTTCCTGGTAAAAGCTGATTGCCTACCTGAGTGCTGGGGGAGGTGGGTGGAGCCTACTGGCATAAAAACCCCACCCCCTCAGATAAAGGAGGGGTCACAGTGCCCAAAACTCACCTCCTTATGTGGGACACCCTGAGGAATGTTGTCTCCGTTTACACCCCCCAAACAGGGGCAGCAGGACAGTGGTAGGGACAAGCCTCCTGACAATGAGGCAGGGCTGAGAAGGGAGTCGTCATCCATGACCCACTCAGTCCTTGGCCTCCCTGCTGAGGCTGTCCGCCACTGGGGGCCTTCTGGTGTGTTGTTGTTGCTTGTCTCTGCTAGGAACCACACTGAGAGCGCCACGCTCAGCCCACATGGCTGTTGTAGGAGAACTTTCAGCTGCCAGTGACTTGGGAACTCAGCCAGTGATACAGCAGTGAAAGACTTTATAATGGGTTATCGAAGCTGGAGACATGCAGGGCTACTTGCTTTCAGATTTGAAGAGGAAGGATGGTTAAGGCACCGATCTAGAACTCAGTAGTTCAATTCCCCTCTCTGCCACAGACTTCCTGTGCGACCTTGGGCAAGTCGCTTCATATCTGTATCTGTTCTCCATATGAAAATGGGGCCCATACTGCTTTCCTCTACCTTGTCTTCTTAGATAGTAAGAGACAGCCCCTACTCCAAAGAGCTTACAGTGTGTTTATACCGTTTTGTCTATGCAGATTGTAAGCTTTTGGGGACAGGGGCTGTGTCTTACTACTTGAATGTACAGCGCCTAGCACAATGGGGCTGAGATCTCTGTTGGGACTTCTAAGCTGGGCAGTAATGCGAATAAATGAATAGTAGTAATAATTTTCTTCTGCTAGCAAACATTTGCAAACTGTAATTTTCCCCCAGGTGCCACAAATCCGCAAAGCGCTGCCTGTTTCTTTGCTGAGCACATGCTGCTGCTGCCACTTGAGATTTACGCTGAGTTATGTGCTGCAGCACACTGAGCTGGAGGGAGGAAATGACTTGTTTCTCGGGGTCCAGAGCGCACAGCTCATGAGCAGATGGGATTTTTGACAAACTGCGGCAGCAAATGCTTCCCTTAGCTTGCACAACCATCCTCTCTCTGCATGGGCTTTCACACATGAGAGGTAAGAAAAGAACATTGCCCGAGTGGTTCCTGGGACAACTTCTCATTAGGGGCCAAGTAGCAGGGAAAATACTTTCTAAGTGGATGTCTGAATATTTGACCCTTTCAGCCACAAGTTTGCTATGTACCGATCATCCTGCTGACATAGGAAGATGTCAGTAAGTTTATGAGAGACTCTTAGAAGGACACTGCTAAGATTTGTAGGCCCTAATTTGATATATCTTTCCTCCCACCACATTTGTTTGCAAAGCTTCTGTAAAACAGGGGAATACTGAACAGGAGGGGAGAAGTTACATGACCTCTGAATTTGGCATTGGTGTGACTGCTACTAGGACTCTACATCCATTTCAGGTGCCCACACTTCAGGAAGGATAACGACACATTGGGGAGGGCTCAGAAAATTGCCCGAGAAGGATACAAGGACTGGAAAAATCAGCCTCGTCGTGACTGAGTTCCTTAAATCTATCTATTGAGCTTATCAAAGAGAAAGTGAAGGGCTGATTTGATTACAGCATGAAAACACTTACACGGGGAACGTATTTAATAATGGGCTGTTCAGTCTAGCAGAGGAAGGTAGAACATGATCTAATGGCTGGAAGCGGAGGCTAGATGAACTCACCCTGGAAATAAGGCAGACATTTTTTCTGGGGAAAGTAATTAACCATTGGAACAATTTCCCAAGGGTGGTGGTGGATTCGTCACCAGTGACCATTTTTAGAGCGAACCTGGGTTTTGTTTTGTTTTTCCTCCCCCTAAAAGCTCTGCTCTAGGAGTTATTGGCGGGGAGCAGTCTTCCCAGTGTTATACAGGAGGGCAGACGAGACCAACACAATGGTCCCCCGTGGCACCTGCAGCCATCTGCACGATGCATACCACGCCCTTCTGAGCACCTGGTTGCAGCACCCACTCACCCAATTTTGGCACCCCTGCTCCCCCCCATTCATCATGATAGAAGGGCACAGACACTGCAACCTCCAAGGCTCACCAACAACAAGGGGTAAAGAGTGGGAACCAGGGGTGAGGGGAGGGAGCGGGTGTAGCGGTTCTTGGGCCAGAGGGGATCAGGTGGTGAGGGGCATGCATCACATGAAAAATGTCTTGGGATGCCCTGGCAATCCCTTTTGGCCTTCCACTCCATGAACTTTTCATCTGATTTATTTTAACAGCACAGTTGCTTCAAAATAATCTGATGAAGAAATACCAATAGCTTATTAGGCGGGGTCAGACAGTGGGTAAAGCCCTGGACTGGCAACCAGGTCTGGCGCTGGCCTGCTGCGGAGGGCCTTGGGCAAGCCACATCACCACTCTATGCCTCAGTTCCCCCACCTGTAAAATGGAAATAATGGTACTCCCTCTCCTTTGTAAAGTACTGCAGGATCAAGGGATGAAAAGTGCTGTGTAAGACAGATTGCCATAAGACTATCATATTTATTCAGCACCTTATATCCTAAAGAACCCTGAAGTGCTTCAGAATTTATAAAGCAGGTTTCACCTAGGCTTTACTCTGGAAAACTCACCCTGGGAGTCTATTGGAGCTAACAAGACCTGTGCGGGAGCCAGTGTCGCTGCTGGATGGAAATTGTGTGATTTCAAAATTTATTTTCATTCCAAATTGGAACCAAACACCACAAGAACGGCCATCCTAGGTCAGAGCAATGGGCCATCTAGCCCAGCGTCCTGTGTTCCAGCAGTAGCCAATGCCAGGTGCTTCAGAGGGAATGAACAGAACAAGACAATTTCAAGTGATCTATCCCCGTTGGCCACTCCCAACTTCTGGCAGTCAGGTGTTTAGGGACACCCAGTGCATGGGGTTGCATCCCGGATCACCTTGGCTAATAGCCATTGATGGACCTATCCTCCATGAACTTCTCCAGTTCTTTTTGGGACTCTGTTACACTTTTGGCCTTCATAATATCCCCTGGCAACAAGTTCTACTGCTTGGCTGTGCATTGTGTGAAGAAGTACTTCCTTTTGCTTCTTTTAAACCTGCTGCCTATCAATTTCATTGGGTGACCCCTGGTTCTTGTACTGTAAAGGGGTAAATCGCACTTATTATTGACTTGCTTCACGCCATTCATGATTTTATAGACCTCTATCCTATCCCCCCCTAGTCATCACATTTCACATTTCAAAATTTCCCACAAAAGGAAAATTTTCAAAAAGAAATTGGTTTGGGTTAACAAACATTTTATATCAGAAAACTGAAATATTTTGTTTCAGTTTATGCTTTTTTATAATATAAAAACAATTTTGAAACAAAAAGTAAATAAATCAAAAGTTCCGTTCTGAAAATTGTTTTGTCGTTACCGAAACACCATCTTTCCCCCCTCCTCCCACCCAAATGTAATTTCCCTGGCATTGGCAGGTTTCTGTGGAAAGTTTTCATTCTGACAAAACAGCATTTTCCCCTAGAACAATGTTCCATCAGAAAATGCACAACCCACTCTTCTGCTAACTTCGTTGTACTGTCCCCTGTACCGTAATTAAACATTTAATTCTGTCCCTTCTACAGAAGGAATCTTACAACCCTGCTGTAGAGTTTACATGGCTTGGCTGGGATTCCAACTTTTGGCCCTAAAGAGAGGTTGTCTTCACCTTGTCCAGCAATATAAAGAAAAGAGAAAAGAAAATGCCAGTAGTTCAGCACCTATGCACAACCCTACAGTAACAAATTAACGTATGTGAATACAATGGAATAAAATATGGAACAACTATTGATTTCAAGTTTCACACTTCTCTGGGATTCAGCATTTTCACAGCAGTAAGAAAAATAGCCTTGTGGAGAATATGGGCCATTTCTGTGTTATTTTTATGAAATATTATAAGTGACTCTGTTTATCTGTTAAATCCTGTGCTCCTTGTTGCTGGACCGCAAGGCATAAACTTCTTTGCCTGTTCCCCACTCCCACGGAGTGTCTCTGGAATCAATGACTAATGTGTGTGTCATGTAGTTTTGTCTTGCTTGGTTGAATGGACTATCCAGACTCATTGACATTTGAATAGGTCTACCTGGGAAATACAATGGATATGCTAAAGTAGGTGGCCAAATCAAGAAAACTGGTTCTGCCCAAATGGGCTGGTAACTGGGTGGGGATTGATACTGGGTTGGAGACAGACACTCCATGATTTGGAAGAGAAGCCCTGCGCAGGAGGCAGATCCTGGATCCTTTAAAGACATCCAAGAGTGCTAAAGAAACTGAGGCAAGGAATGGCATATAGGTCCTTTAAAAACAGCAAAGATGATCAAGGCCTTTCTAAGGAGTGGGCTGAGCCAGTAGCAGGGTTCTGTTCATACTTTTTTATTTTACACTAAATTGCACCAGTGGTTCATGTGCTGTGTGTTGGGTAATAATAGGAGGGGACTCCATGTTTCTACAGCTGCACTGGTTCTTTATTGACAGAACTATTTATCTGTATCTGCAGCGGCTATTCCAGCCCTGTGCACATAGACTGACATTCTTGTGCCTCCTCTATGCTCTCCCTTCCTGCAACCTGTGCCCAATCTTCTAAGTTCCATGCAGTGTAGACTCCCCAGTTAAGATGTGATACACTAGTGCAAGACCGCACAAGCCCTTTGATAGTTTTCCAGGTAGCCTAAGGTGAGGCACCCCATTGTGCCTTGAACAAGAAAAACCAAGACAAGCATGAGGAAATTCTGGGTGAATCCAACCTAAAGATTCCACTGAATTCTTCCATCAGATGGGGGCAAGGGGCCTATCCTAAAAGGCTGCATCTTTCTCTTCAAAAATCTCCGTTTCTGGGTTCTGAGACAGAAAATGATTTAACATCGCCACTTACGGATTTCATGGGAGTGTTGTGAATGTCAAGACTGAATATAATTAGCAATTGTTCTTTCAAGCTTTTAATGTCAATTGTGATCGGCTGAGAATACTGGAGTTCTATAAATAAAACATGAAAACTAAGTGCAGTAGTTTTGATCAAGGTGGTGGTAATACCTGCTGGCATGTTGGCAATTATTTCAATAAAGGGACCCTAACACTGCCCAGAAGCTTGTTTGCAAGGGGATATTTGCCTCAGAGCAATTCATATAAAAGGCCTATAAGATCCTCTTGGCTTGGGTGCTGCTGCTCAAAAGCAATTAATAATGCCTATTGCTTATATAGCACTTCACAATCTAGTATTGTTACCCTTATAACACCCCTGCGAGGCACTGATGTATTATTAACCCCCTTTTACAGACAGGGATCTGAGGCACAGTGAGGTGAGATGACTTATCCGAGGTAACACAGCAAGTCCATGGCAGAGCAGGGAGTCGAGCACTGGTCTCCCACACTCCCAAGCACTAACCACTAGACATTCCTTCCCCTTTCGCAAGCTGACAATTTCCTATCTCTGCCTCAGATCCCCACTTCTTCCCCTCCTCCCAGTCATTCTGATTAGCAGCACAAGCTATTGAATAATGATATTGAAAGTTGGCCCCAGTTGTATAGGTCCAGAAAGGATGTGCTAGAATTGGCCCTGCACTTACAGGATGTAGGTAAGAATTATTATTACCCTGGTTTTGCAGATGGGAAGATGGAGGCAAAAAGAGGGGATGTGCCCTGCCCCAAAACACACAGTAAGCCAGTGGCAGAGCCCGGAACAGAACGCAGGAATTGCGGCCGCCTGCCCCATCATGTGCTCTACCCATTAGACCACATTTCATGCCCTTTAGCCTGTACCAGCACAGAATTTGCTCTCATCCTTGACACTTCAGTTTTGCAGAGAGACACAAAAGATTTGGTTTAAACATTCCTGGCATTTCTACTTGGCATCTGAGATTAGCAACATTATGAGCAGAAATGAGAGAACAGGCACAGCAAGGAGATAAAAGCCCTCGTAAAATAACTCAAGTGAGACAGTCACAGTAAATGGTTTATCAAGTTCCCATTGCCCCTTCATTGCAGCATTAGCACAAGGCGAATACCACTTCATCACTTGAAAGACATAGTCTAAACATCAGGATGCAAGACTGAAGTGCCAGGAGCCATCTCTGAGCGGAGAGCTGAGAAGAAGGGAGATAAAGCAAGGAACATAAAGCAAGGCTGTGTTTGATCTTATCTATTTCTCTTTCAGTAAATGAGCAATTAAACAGAAATAAGAGGCCGTTCCGAAACCTTCTGTTTCCTGTGGGCTGTGTGAAAGCAAGAAAGTGCAGGCACAGAAGCTCTTAGCTAACTTAAATATATATATAAAATTGTAAAGGTACTTTTGAAAAACTAATAATGAAAAGAGGTCAATCATAGAACGTTAGAGTTGGAAGGGACCTCAGGAGGTACCTAGTCCAGCCCCCTGCTTAAAGCAGGACTAACCTCAGCTAAATCATCCCAGCCAGGGCTTTGTCAAGACGCACCTTAAAAACCTCCTCTAACAATGGAGATCCCACCACCTCCCCAGGTAACCCATTCCAGTGCTTCACCACCCTCCTAGTGGAAATGTTTTTCCTAATATCCAACCTAGACATCCCCCACTGCAACTTGAGACCATTGCTCCTTGTTCTGTCATCTGCCACCACTGAGAACAGCCTAACTCCATCCTCCCTGGAACTCTCTTTCAGGTAGTTAAAGGCTGCTGTCAAATCCCCCCTCATTCTTCTCTTTACAAACGAAACAAACCTAGTTCCCTCAGCCTCTCCTCATAAGTCTTGTGCTCCAGCCCCTTAGTCATTTTGTTGCCCTCTGCTGGACTCTCTCCAACTTGTCCACATCCTTTTTGTAGTGGGGGGCCAAAATGCAGTCTCACCAGTGCCAAATAGAGGGAAATAATCACTTCCTTCGATCTGCTGGCAATGCTCCTACTAATGCAGCCCAATATGCCATTAGCCTTCTTGGCAACCAGGGCACACTGCTGACTCATATCCAGCTTCTTATGCACTGTAACCCCCAGGTCCTTTTTTGCAGAACTGCTGCCTAGCTCATCAGTCCCCAGTCTAGCAGTGCATGGGATTCTTCTGTCCTAAGTGCAGGACTCTGCACTTGTCCTTGTTGAACCTCATCAGATTTCTTTTGGCCCAATCCTCCAATTTTTCTAGGTCACGCTGTATCCTATCCCTACGTTTCAGGTACCTACCACTCCCCCTAGCTTAGTGTCATCTGCAAAATTGCTGAGGGTGCAATCTACCCCATCCTCCAGATCATTAATGAAGATGTTGAACAAAACCGGCCCCAAGACAGACCCCAGGGGTACTCTGCTTGTGACCAGCTGCCAACTAGAGATGGAGCCATTGATCACTACCCGTTAAGCCCAATAATCTAGCCAGTTCTCTATCCATTTCATAGTCCATTTATCCAACCTATACTTCTTTAACTTGTCGATAAGAATACTATGGGTGACCGCATCAAAAGCTTTGCTAAAGTCAAGGTATATCACGTCCACTGCTTTCCCCACATCCACAGAGCCAGTCACCTCATCATAGAAAGCAATCAGATTGGTCAGGCACGACTTGCCCTTGGTGAATCCATGTTGACTGCTCCTGACCTCCTTCCTCTCTTCCAAGTGCCTTAAAATGGATCGTCAAAATTTTCCTATCAAAAGTATTTCACATTGAAAGAAAATTGGATTTTCCATTCAATGTTTTTGGGGAAAAGTGTCTGCTTTCCTAGAAATGTTACTTTGTTCATGAAAATAGCCAATGCCTGAAAACATAAATATTTTATTCAATTTGAATATGCTGCTTCAGTGCCTCATGGATTTGGTTGCCTTTTGTCTTCATTCTCCTCCATGGGCCCAGTTCCCCAGACAGACATCTCCTGTCAAGTACCACGGCCAGCGATTCCCAGGATGCACCACTTCCCATCTCCAAGAAAGGAGACCACTGAGTATCTTAGGAGATATTATTGTATTACTATCGCATCTAGGAATCGTTAATCACAGACCAGAACACACTTGTGCTAGGTGCTATACAAACTGAACAAAAAGGCAGTCCCTGCCCCAAGGAACTTACAATCTAAGAATAAGGAAAGAGCACAAGGAAACAACGTGACATATGGGTCAGCAAGACCAGCAGTGGTCTCAGCACACCAGCAACCTAACCATCGTCAAGTTTTTTGTAGGCATCACAGCAAAAGAAAGGGATTTATGAAGGGATTTGAAAGAAGATAATGAATTCGTTTTGTGGGAATTTACGGGAAGCTCCTCTGAAGTGTGAGGGGCAGCATGGGAGAAAGCACAAAAGGTGCTTGCTCGAAAATTTAACAAGTAGGCAATGGAGACTGGTATGACGGGCTGATGGGAGGTGGGAGCCAACCTCTCAATACTGGATGAGAGCGATAGGTAGGGAGTAAATAGACTGTGAAGGGCCTCAAATGTGAAGACAAGAAGCTTATGTTTAATGTGATTGAGAAGGGTAATCAGAGCAAGGATTCAAAAGGAAGAGTGACATGGTCAAAGCAATGGAAAATTAACACTGCAGCAGTGTGATGAACGAATACGAGTGGGACAAGTTGCATTTGTCGAGGCCAGACAGAAGGATGTTGTGGTAATCAAGATGTGAGGTATTGAGACTGTACACAAGATTTTTAGCTGTGTGGGTAGATAGAAAAGGCTGAATCTTAGGGATGTTACACAGAAAAAAAAGCTGTGAGATTTAGACATAGCCTGGATGTGAGGTCTAAAGAGAGATGTGCAAGTCAAAGATGGCACCCACATTATGGGCCTGAATGACAGGCAGGGTGGTGACATGGTCCACAGTGATTGAGAAAAGAGGCAATAGGGATGGATTCTGGGGGAAGATTAAAATCTCTCTTTTAGCCATGTTGATCTTGAACTGGTGGCTTGACATCCACAAGGAGATGTCAGAAACTCAGGTCAAGACTTCAGTTTGGACACATGGAGCTAAGTCTGGAGGAGACAGGTAGATCTGTGAGTTGTCAGCACACAGGGGGTAGTTGAATTTGTGTTTGCATAGGAGATTACCCAGAAATAATCTGTAGAGGGAGAAGAGAAGTGGACCAAAGCCAGAGCCCTCTGGAACCCCCAAAGAAAGCTGGAGCAGAGGGTGGGGAGGATGAGGAAGATCCTCCAAAGGACATAATGAAGGTAGAAAGGTAGGAGAAAAGCCAGAAGAAGACAGTCACGAAAGGCAAGGGAGGAAAAGATCTCAAGAAAAGGAGCATGGACAAATAGTCAAAGCTCAGAACCTGTACTCCAGCATCATCCTCCTTGACGTAAGAGTGAGTTCAGTGGAATGCAAGGGGCAGAAGCCAGATTGTAGTGAATCTAGAATGGCATTGGAGGAGAGGAGCTCGGGACCATGACTGTAGACAGCACATTCAATGAGCTTAGAGATGAAATGCAGAAGTGACATGGGGCAGTAGCTGGAGAGGCAAGCTGGGGCAAGGATTTTTTTTCAAGACGGGAAAGACTTATATTATGCTTCTATTATGAGCGGATTGAGGAAAATGAGTAGTTGAAGAGAAGAAAGAGAAAGGAGGGGATGAGCGTGGACAAGAGGGAGATGGGATGGGGTCCTTGGGGCAAGCAAAGGATTTAGATGAGGACGTCAGGTTAGAAATGTCTATTTGTGACTGAGGAAGAGAGAGTCATTCGGAGGGAAGGGAGAAGGAAACGTCACATTCTATTTTGTCAGTTTCACCTTGGATGAAATCAGTGGGATCCTGAGTGAAGATAAAAGTGGAGGCAGGAGGAGGGGAACGTTTGAGGAGTGAGTCATAGGTGGCAGAAAGGCAGCTGAGAACCAAGTCAGCCTGGTGACAGGATTTCTGCCAGAGACATTTCACAGTGCAAGAACACGAGCAGAGGAAGCTGGGCTGAGCCAGGGTTGGAAAGGGTTGGCAGGGCGGACCTGCAATGAGGAAGAGGGGCATGAAGAGTGAAGGGTGGAGGAGAATGAAGCATGAAGAGAATCAACAACTATCTTGATGAAAGGGCAGAGAGCAGATGAGAAGTCACCAGTGCTGATGGACTGGAAGTTACAGAAAGGCTGAATGATGACGTGAGAGGACACTGACAGACAATGCTGAAAGAAACCAGGTGATGGCTGGAGAGGGGGAACTTCGCAATAGGGAGATCAGAAAGACAGCAGTGTCTAGTGCAGACTGTTTCGAGCGAACAACCTTTTTGGTGAGGGGGGGAGCAGACCCACGGTGGCAAGTCGAATGAAGAGGAAAGGGCAAAGAAACATGCAGCAAAGGGATCAGTTGGGTCATCAACATGGAAGGTGAAGTGACCGAGGATAAGGAGATTGTGAGGAGGGAGAGAAGGTGAAATCAGAGGAAGGTTTTTGGGAAGGAGGTGGGTGGATGGTAGCTGACAGCAGCATAGAGGGGGCTAGGGGAGAAGAGATATAGGTGCTCAGGATTTCTGCAAATACTTGTGCCTACATGTGGATTTAGAGGCGGAACTTTAGACACCAGGGTTTGAACATTTTGGGCTAAGATGTCAATAGCAGCATTATCTAGGCCACATTTTCCCCCATCTATAATGATTTCTATTACAGGGAAGTTCAGTAACATGCTGTCCTCTGTGGTAATTCCTCAGGATCATTCCTGGTGGTTCTAAATGTGGGAGTCATAAACCCCATTTGCTATGGAGAAACTTCATGGGATGTTTTCCCAGAAGGAACACTCTCTGATAAGGGTGAACTTCTCCTGGCTACCAGATGGCATCCCCAAGCTAAGAGCTTTGCAGGGATTTCATCCCACTGTGCTGCTTTCCTAGATCGCAGGAGGAAGCCTTAGGAAGAGAAATAACACCTCTGTGAATAGGGTGTAGCACGAGTCCGCAAGCAAATGGAATGCTGAAAAACTAGGTTGGTGAGATGCTCTTATTTTGGACCAATAAAGTGAGCTTATAGATTTCCCCACTGGGCCCCCCATTCCTTCTCATATTGGGCATCGTCAGTGCTAGCATGTGTAAAAACAATGCCAGCCACAACTCGATTCACAGCCCAGTTATGAGCCCTCTTAGAGCAGAACCAGTGAATAGAGCGCACCGAGCTCTGGGCAAAGTCTCAAGCAAAATCCCGCTCCTCATCCATTACCTCTAAAAGATTGCTAATTAATTGTAATTGCTCATCTATTTTCAGGCATCTCATAGATTTCTTACTTGATATCAGCACGTCTCTCTGATCAGCACTCTACTGGCTGTGGTGGGCTTTTGATTTTACTAAATTGGTGGGCGTGGAATGTGACTGATCCGTGAGAAGTGAAACAAGGACAGTTCTGTACGAATATTGCAATGGACTAATGTTTGTGCACACACACGCACGCCACTACCCTCTCCCGGGTACAGTCAGAACTGCTCTACATGTCACTGAAACCAATGGGAATTGTCAGTGCTCAGCATATTCTCAGGGATTGGCTCTTTAGGACTTTGGCTTTCTATAGTGCCTGTCTGCTGAAAAAATCAATGTCTCATATAAACGCCAATTAAATATAGCTCTGAGTTTGTATTGACTCCAGTTGACCAATAGGGAAACTGAGGCAAGGAAAGGCAAAGTTAATTTCTCTAGCTCAAATGACTCAGCTAGACAGAAAGAGTGGGAAAGGAACCACATCTCCAGGTGTCCAGTTATTGGCCCAATCCTGTTTTCATGAAATACATGAAAGAACAGAGCCACAACTCCCCCCCACACACACACTTCCTTCTACCCAAGAGGCACTTCAGCCTGATACACTGTACTTTTAATCAAAAGCTAAAACTTCAACTGACTCTTATTGTTCTACCCTTTAAAATGTTCACTTCAATCTTTTTAAAATATCCATTTACTGTACAATAATTCAAGTCTGTCTTTACTTTGAATAATTCTCTCTATCTGTTTTAAGATTATTTGTAAAACCCACTCCACTGACAACTATCTGTTGATTTTACCCACTTTCAAAATATTTGTAAAAATCCTATTTTATACGTGCTTAAGTCAAAAATGAAATAATGTTTGCTTTAAAAGACATGTAAGTTCTTCAGCCAGGAGTGTGCACTGAGTGATTGGAGTGTGAATGGCTGAGCAATTGAGGTGAGTGTAGACAGGGAAAGTTATTGAACAATTGGTCTAAGTAAGGAATGTCGAAACATGACGAAAAAAACACCAGCCTCATCTCAAACGTTTGAGGGAGGCAGAAAGGAGCGAAAATAATAACTTTTACCACTCAACTGGCTGAAGAGGAGTCCACCCTGATAACTTTGGAGTCAGCCCACTTCAAAAGACAAAATCTAATCAGGCTTGCACCAATGTGGGTGATTAAGGATCACACCAAATGCAGATGCAGCATGAAGAAGCAAAAACCCATAGACTTACATGGGGTCTTTTTCCTATAAAATGAAACAAAAAAATAAAAGCTGAAGGTTCAGGTCTACATCACCACACCAGCCAGGAGTACCGATGCGCATCGGCAGAACCTTGTTCCTCACCCTCATGCTACAGTCACCTGGCCAGTGACTACCACGAGCACCAAGAAGCTAGTAACTATAACATCTGTGAGACCCCTATGTATGTTCGTCTGTCTGTATATGCCTGTCTGTGTGTATGAGTGTAAATAAAAGTACCAATTTAAACATGTGTCAATGAAGTAAAGTACAGTATTGATATTGATATAGTGTTAATACTATTTTCTTGGTATTTGCATTATTAATACTAACTAACTGACTAATATTAACAAATTTCTGTATTTACAATAAACGTGGCTTGTTGCCTTATCTCTTAAAAAAGATCCTGTAATATTTGTTATTTAAATAGCACAGTCCTGAGTTCTTAAAAAATATTTTATACTAAGTCCTGAAGGCATGTACACCTAAAAAAAAAAAAAAAAAAAAAAGCTCCCCCGCTCCGTCCCCACCCCCACACGAGAGGCCGGAAGAGTTGTTACCTGGCCAAGAGACTAGAGACTGAACCCAGATCTCTCCAGAGTCTTACTCCAGAGCTTTAACCACAAGACCGTCCTTCCTGTCTTGGATAGGGTTGGAACATTCCGAGGTCAGCTCCACAGGTCACCTCACGGACCGTTCTCCTTCCCAAGTTCTCAGCGGCCATTCACAAACACTCTTTATAGAAGCCAAAACCCGAGACGAGATGCTTGGTTACAACCAGGATAGCCAGCCTGATTTTAAGGCCTCGTCTTTATAAGCACAATCCATCAACGATATGCAGCCAGTGTAAAAGGTTCTAATAGATTTTTGACAGATGAAAAATTCACAGTCACAAAATAAGCAGAGGAAGACACGGCAATGCACAACGTTTGATTTCTTTTTCTTAATCTTTAATGAAAAGAAGAAATGAGACTAACTTTAAAAGAAACCAAGCAGCTCATATCAGGGATAACCAGAGAAAAACATGTTCCTGTCACACAACCCTTATTGGATCAATATAGGACAGAGAATCAGGGCCTCGTAGTACTAAATTCAGTTCTAGCATAAGGGAGCACAATTCCCATTGACTTCAGTGGGAATACCACCCACTCATGTTATGTCATTTGACTTGATGTAAGCCAATGCAATTCCAGTGGTGTTTCTCTCACTTTTAACAGGTCTGCATTTGGCCCTTTGAGATGACTGCAACATTACTATCTATTACAGGACAGGAGTAACCAGGAAAACAAACCTCTAGGCACCATTAAAAGCACCACAGAGAGGTTTCCTAGCTCAGGAACACCCAAAACACTTGCAAACCAAGGAGATAATGGACCAGATTCAGACCTGGTGTAAGCAGGCCCGCTCTGTTGACATCAGGTCTGAATTAGGGTGTATTTTCCTAACTACCAACAGTACAAAGTCAACCCGAGATTACGATTAAAAACAAAAAACTACTATTTTATTTCTGCTTCTTATATCATTACGGGTTAAAAAGAGACAGACAGACTCACTCTGCTATCAGACTGTGGCTAATGAACTTATATGTGGAGAACACAGGACAGCTTCCTCTCCGTATTGCCTCTGTAGCGCTAAAAGGAGCAAAGCAAGATAATACAAAGTCTCATAGCCAGCAGATGCATCATGTAAAGAGTCATTTTCATTGCCCGTTTCCAGAACAGAAAAGCAAGCACTTTTACCCACTGGGTCTCAAATTTCTTCCAAGCTCAGGATCTCTTTCTTAATGTCTGACAAGATCCCTGACAAAGGCATGGATTTTACAGGAAGCACCCATCTATTTTGCAGATTAAAGTGTTTTAAGAGACCCCAGGGATGCATTAGTAAATCAATACTATATAGCTGAGCTGTGAGACACAGATTTTGGCTGGAAGTCTCAGACGTCAGAACAGCCAAAGAATTGCAGTACACTACAATCCATTAATTAGTCAAGTATGCTGAATGGCAAGTTTCAGTTTCTGGCAGAGCCTTGCAAGATATAGTAGTCTTTTGGCTATGCCTAATGTCAGATATTTCCAATCAGAAATTACAAGCCATAGCTCAGCTATACTGAAGTGCCCCATTAATGCATTACAACAGGTTGCATCTGCTCAGTTACAAAGACAGATTTTGAGACAGAAAATTGAAAGCCACTAGTTGGTAGCACTATACTTATCCATTAAGATATTGTGGGTGAGATTCAGATTTCATTTACAACGGGTGTAAATTGTGAAACATTCCAGTGACATCCAAGACACTTGGGAGTTACACTGGTATGACACATGAGAATTTCACTGTGTATTATAGAATCATAGAATATTCGAGTTGAAAGGCATGTCAGGAGGTATCTAACACAACCCCGGGCACAAAGCAGGACTATCCTCAGCTAAATCATCCTGGCGAGGGCTTTGTCAAGCCACACCTTAAAAACTTCCTCTAAGGATGGAGATTCTACCACCTCCCCAGGTAACCCATTCCAGTGCTTCACCACCCTCCTAGTGAAAAACTTTTTCCTAATGTTCAACCTAGACCCCCCGCACTGCAACTTGAGACCATTGCTCCTTGTTCTGTCATCTGCCACCACTGAAAACAGGCTAGCTCCATCCTCCCTGAAACCCCCTTTTAGGTAGTTAAAGGCTGCTATCAAAACCCCCCTCATTTTTCTCTTCTGCAGACTAAACAGGCCTAGTTCTTTCAGCCTCTCCTCAAAAGTCTTGTGCTCCAGCCCCCTAATAATTTTTGTTGCCCTCTGCTGGACTCTCTCCAACTTCTCCACATCCTTTTTGTAGTGGCGGGCCCAAAACTAGACACAATACTCCAAATGAGGCCTCACCAATGCCGAATAGAGGGGAATAATCACTTCCCGCAATCCGATGGCAATGCTCCTACTAATGCAGCCCAATATGCCATTAGCCTTCTTGGCAACCAGGGCACACTGCTGACTCATATCCAGCTTCTTATCCACTGTAACACCCAGATCCTTTTCTGCAGAACTGCTGCCTAGCTCATCGGTCCCCAGTCTGTAGCTGTACATGGGATTCTTCTGTCCTAAGTGCAGGACTCTGCACTTGTCCTTGTTGAACCTCATCAGATTTCTTTTGGCCCAATCCTCCAATTTGTTTAGGTCCTTCTGTATCCTATCCCTCCCTTCCTGGGTATCTACCACTCCCCCTACCTTAGTGTCATCTGCAAACTTGCTGAGGGTGCAATCTACCCCCTCTTCTAGATCATTAATGAAGCTGTTGAACAAAACCGGCCCCAGGACCAACCCCTTGGGGCACTCCACTTGTGACTGGCTTCCAACTAGACATGGAGCCATTGATCACTACTCATTGAGCCCTTTGCTCTAGCCAGTTTCCTATCCATTTCATAGTCCATTCATCCAACCCATACTACTTTAATTTGCTGATAAGAATACTGTGGGAGACTGTATCAAAAGTTTTGCTAAAGTCAAGGTATATCACGTCCACCGCTTTCCCCTCATCCACAGAACCAGTCACCTCTTCATAGAAAGCAATCAGGTTGATCAGGCACGAATTTCCCTTGGTGAATCCATGTTGACTGCTCCTGATCACCTGCCTCTCTTTTAAGTGCCTTAAAATGGATTCCTTGAGGACCTGCTCCATGATTTTTCCAGGGGTTGAGGTGAGGCTGACCTGCCTATAGTTCTCTGGATCCTCTTTCTTCCCTTTCTTGAAAATGGGCACTATATTTGCCTTTTCCCGGTCATCAGGGATCTCCCCCTGTTTCCATGAGCTTTCAAAGATGATAGCCAATGGCTCTGAAATCACGTCAGCTAACTCCCTCAGCACCCTCGGGTGCATTGCATCTGGCCCCATGGACTTGTATATGTCCAATCTTTCTAAATAGTCCTGGACCTGTTCCTTCAGCACTGCGGGATGTTCACCTTCTCCCCATTCTGTGCCGCCCAGTGCAGTAGTCTGGGAGCTGACTTTGTCTGTGAAGACAGAGGCAAAAAACGCATTAAGTACCTCAGCTTTCTCCACATCCTCTGTCACTAGGTTGCCTCCCCCATTCTGTAAGGGGCCCACACTTTCCTTAATCTTCCTCTATAGAAACCCTCTTTGTTCCCCTTCACATCCTTTGCTAGCTGCAATTCCAATTGCACTTTGGTCTTCCTGATTTCATTCCTGCATGTTGGAGCAGTATTTTTATAATCCTCCCTAGTCACCTGACCAAGCTTCCACTTCTTGTAAGGTTCTTTTTTGTGTTTAAGCTCACCAATGACTTCTTTGTTAAGCCAAGCTAGTTGCCTACTACACTTACTATTCTTTCTGCATATCGGGATGGTTGGTCCTGAGCCCTCAATAAGGTTTCTTTAAAATACAGCCAGCCCTCTTGGATTCCTTTCCCCCTCATATTAGCCTCCCAGGGGATCCTGCCCATCAGCTCCCTGAGGGAGTCAAATTCTGCTTTTCTGAAATCCATGGTCCGTATCCTGCTGTTCTCCTTTCTTCCTTTAGTCAGGATCCTGAACTCGACCATCTCATGGTCACTGCTGCCTAGGTTTCCACCCACTTCTTCTTCCCCTACTGAATCTTCCCTGTTTGTGAGCAGCAGGTCAAGAGCAGCACGGCCCCTAGTTGGTTGCTCCAGCACTTGCACCAGGAAGTTGTCCCCAACACGGTGCAAAAACTTCTTGGATTGTTTGTGCTCTGCTGTATTGCTCTTCCAGCAGATGTCAGGGTGATTGAAGTCCCCCGTAAGAATCAGGTCCTGTGAACTGGAAACTTTCCCTAGTTGACTGAAGAAAACCTCATCTACCTCATCCTCCTGGTCTGGTGGTCTATAACAGACACCCACCACAACATAACCCTTATTGTTCTTGCTTCTAAGCTTAACCCAGAGACTCTCAGCTGGCTTATCTCCAGTTTCACACTGGAGCTCAGAGCAATCATAGTGCTCTCTTACATACAGTGCAATTCCTCTACCCTTTCGCCCCTGCCTGTCCTTCCTGAATAGCTTATATCCATCCATAACAGTGCTCCAGTTGTGTGAGTTATTCCACCAAGTCTCAGTTATTCCAATCATGTCATAGTTCCTTGACTGTGCCAGGACTTCCAATTCCTCCTGCTTGTTTCCCAGGCTTCTTGTGTTAGTGTATAGGCACTTGAGATAACTGGCCGATTGCCCTACTTTCTCAGTACGAATCAGGAAACTCCCCCGTTGCATCCTCCTCCTTCTGCTTCCTCGTGGTGTCCCACTTCCCCACTTACCTTTGGGCTTAGGTCTCTGTCCCCCAACATGTCTTTCTGGTTATCTCTGATGAAGATGGCTTGCTCAGTTATTCTTGCAATCCCATTGCTCCCCCCAATTATTTAATATGCTTTGGGCACACCTTGTAACACAGGCACATTTATTATCCCACTTAAAATATTTGGGGAATTTTTGCTGCAAATTATGTGCTTAGTGAAAATGGTGTGACTGAAAGCAGCATTAAGTCCCTGAGATTAACTTGCTCAAGTGAGGTGGTTAGTTATAGAACTATTTGGTCTTGGCTTTCAACATACTGTGCCTTGAAACCTTCTCCAAAGAATCTGTGGTCCACAACCACATAGCCTTCTCTAGATGGTTAAGAAAACATGTGAGCTACATTTGGAACAGGCTAAAGAATGTGCAGTTCCAAAATGTATTTCCACTGTATAGCCTGCCTAGAGACTGAACTTTTTTGGTCCTTTCAGTCTCATTCATCCAAAACCCACCCTTGACTAAATTCCCCTTCTAGCTTCCAGAGTTCAGCATGTAGCCTTTGTCTTCTGGATATCCAGAATGCTCCACATTTTTATTTTATTTATTTATTTTAAGATGCGCTGAATGAAAAGAGCCTTTGCCTCAATCCTTTTTTGTGTTTTAAATCTGGCTCCCAAATGAGTATTCATCGTTGTTGGGTTTTTTCCCTTAAAAATGGCAAGAAGCCTGAAACTTAATAAGAACGATGAAATGTCAAGTTCTGCCTGTTGTGCAATATAATTAGAAAGCACCGTGCCAATATGAATGGAAAACCTTGGAAGAAAACCACTGGATGAATATAAACCTTCAGGACTTCATCAAGGAGATAGCACCTGCACTTTGAGATGTGGGGAGAGATTATCTTTAATTGTTGGGGCTATTCCACCCTACTGAGGTATCTGAAAAGCTTGGAATAGGAGGCATCTATCCACTGACATCCCTGTTCAAATGAATTATGAGATGGGAAAAGGAAACATATTCATCTAGTGTTCTTTGATCTGGAAAAGGCCTTTGACCAAGTTCCAAGGGACGTCATCTGATGGGATATGAGGGAGACAATGGTATCAGAACTTTGTAAATCACTTGTGTATCTCCCGTCGACTTTGCAGCATCTCCTCTGTGCGACGTCCATACTGCGCTGCGTTGAAGGGAACAGCGCTCCCTTTGACGCAGCGTTACGCCACTTACCGGGGTGGTTTTCCTGCGTCACTTCCTGGATCAACTGAGCACATCTATACCGACCGCTCAGTCGATCCAGAGCAATCGATGTGACAGCGGCGAATTTGCCGCCGTCAGTATATACCCAGTCTGTGTGTGCTTTGTTCAAGCCATGTGTGTAGATGCAGCATCAATAGTCAGAACTCTTGTGGTGAAACAGATGAACTGTCAGTAGAGGGGGGAATGCATCAGAGATCAGCACTGAGCCTTTTCTTGTTTTCTATCATCCTGGATTCCCTAACAAGGAACATATAGAAGGAAGCACCTTGGTGCATGTTTGTTGGGGACATTCTGGTTGGTGAAGAGAAAGATAATCCAGAAGAAGATCTTGATAAATGGGGAGATGTGCTAGAGAAACATGGACTCAAAATAAGCAAAGGGAAAACAAAGTATAGGGTACGTAATTTCAGTACTGTGAACACTGAAGAATTATCCTTGAAACTGAACAGGCAGACACTATCGAAAATGCAAAGTTTCAAGTATTTGGGTTCCAGAATCCAGGAAAATGAAATACGAAATTAGAGGTAGGCTAATAAATGCCTGGCTCAAATGGAGAGAGATAAGTGAAAGGAAGATCCCTTTAAGTCTTAAAAGGAAAGTCTATAAACAGTGGTCCATCCTGTTTTAATGTATGGTGCTGAGCATTGGGTATGATCTGTTCCACAGAAATGCAAATGTTGAGGTGGATGAGTGGTGTAGGCAAGAAAAATCATGTGAGGAATGTGTATGTTAGAGACATGACTCAAAGTAACATCCCTAAGTGGGGGGAAAATGGGGGCGTGCAGGCTGAGATAGTTTGGTCATATAAAGCATAGTCCTGACAAATATGGGGTAAGAGGGTCCAACAGATGATGACTGAAGGAGAAAGACAGAGTGGCTGACCCAAGAAGTACTAGTGGTGGGATATCACAAAGATAGACATGTTCGCATATGGAGTAATACAACATAAGGCACTGAACAGAGCACTTTGGAGGGTGAGGACCGATAGAGCATCTCCCATTTGATGGAATGGAAGGAGGAGAGTTGGTGCCATTTTTCTAAATAAATATAGGCAGGTTATGGTACCAATAGATGGCTTAGGGGTGGGAGATTGTACTTTAATTGTGAAGGTCTTTTGAGCACTGAGACTTTTCCAAACAGACTCTGATCCTCCAAACTCTTGCTGGTAGACTTGTGCTTCGCTTAATATGCCTGAGAAGTCCCACAGAATTTGATGGAACTGCTCATGGGCTCAAGTGTTTGCACAGTTGGGGCTAAATGTCATGGGGCAAGATTTTCAAAAGCAACTAGTAATTTTTGGATGCCTCAAGATTTTGGGTGACTCAAAAGGTGCCATGCCTTGAAAGGGCCTGCTTTTCAGAGAGTAGGCACTCAGCACATTTCTGAAAATAAGGTCCTTTTAAGGATTCTGAAATTGGGCACCAAAAATCACTAGTGACTTTTTAAAAATTGGATCAGAATATATTCTGTTACACCAGTGTAAATCCAGAGTAACTCCATTGAAGTCAATGAATTTACACCCGTATGACTGAGCTCAGAATCTTGCCTTTTGGGGTTAGAAGGAGTCTAAAATCCCTCACTCGGCTGGAGTAGTGGCTAATTCAGGAAAAAGTAGTAGTGGATATCAGAAAGCAACAGATCAGCTGCACTCATTAAGCTAAGTGATTTAGTGTGTGCAAAGATTTAGGCTGAGAAAGCTTGAAATGCTGTTTTATAGCTGCCTAGACCATAAAACCTAACTATAATTTGTAAGGCTGCATCTTTGCTTAACTATGAGCCATGTTAACATTTTAAACAGAGATTATTCTCAGACAAAGCCCTTTTAAAACAGAGAGATAAGGTTATAAATACATACAGCACCTGCACCAATTACTTCAGGAAAAATATAATTAGAACATAACAATATAAAGTAAAACAAATGTGTGAAAAACCTGGATTTTTTTAAACCCCCCAGCTACAAAAAATCTGGCAAGTCAGAGTTAGAATCATAAAAGATGAGGGTTGGAAGGGACCTCAGGAGATCATCTAGTTCAACCCCCTGCTCAAAGCAGGACCAACTGCAACTAAATCATCCCAGCCCGGGCTTTAGGTTAAAGTTCCACAAACAACCTTATGGCTGATCCCATGCCCCTACTGATGTGGGATCCAGATAAAAATATATTCTGCACTACCATCGGCATCTTGAATCCAAAGAACTCATAGACCCAGAGGCCAGAATCACAAACAGCATGAGACACACACAACGGCGGTGACGGAGTAAGAGGAACGAATTGGCCGGCGAGCAGTCACCAGTACAAAATCAAATAAGTACTTATTTAGACATCACACGAGGACTTAAAGAAATCCATGGAAATGACGTTCCGTGGGAACATACCAGCTCCTCAGCAATGAGAAAGGAGACCCATAACAAGGACTTACCATCTGGCAGAGAAGGAGGAAACCACCAGCAGCTGCTGCTAGCAAAATGGCCATGTGAGGGGCTGCAGCTATGTGGCGCTGCCAAATTTAAAGGCACAGACCCAGCAATTTAAAGGCACTGCCCCCACTGGGGCAGTGGGGCAAAAATCCTTATCCTTATACTGGGAAGAGTACACAGGGACCTAAAATTCATCAGGGAAGGTGTTTTGGGTGAGGAGGTTGCTTTGCTGTGGAGCTTAGCACCATTATAGCTATACGTTGGCTATGGCCCAGATCCACAAAAGGGCTTAGGCACTCCAAACCCAGATTTAGCCACCACTGTGATCCATAAAAACCACTACGTGTCTGCCCCCTAACCGTTTAGATGCCTAAACCCACTTGGTGACTAAATTTCTGCCTCTGGGTGTCACACTTGTTTTATTAGTTTCTATCTAGCTATCAGTCTGGTGCTCAATACTTGGTAGGGAAGTGCCCTTCAGGTAGGCATACAGCTAAATCCCACATGGTGCTGTACCTGAGCCAGATGAGATGGTGAATGAGGGAGGGTGAACGGGGTATATGACAGCAACTTTGCACGTTCAAAGGTGGATGGTGTGTAGATTGACCTGCGGGTCTCATTATCGATGATCTGGATTCTCCAACCCCTTTTAAGTGGGGGCTAGGAACTTTAAGGATTTACAAGTGAGGACTTAATGGTTAAATGTATTCATGAGTGAACTGAAGAGCCTTGAGTTATTATGGCATGCAATTGTGCCAGTCAATTAACACATCAGTCACCACAAGCCTCAATCAATGCAGCTGTTTGAATCACAAGGCAGGAACATGCTCTTTCACCTAGCCTGAGACAATGCATTCACTTGAATCTGGTTTGAGGGTTGTAACCTGTCTTCATTTGCTGTATGACTCTTCTTCAGATGTGTTCTCTTTTTTCTTGTTTTATTCCAAGGTGACATAAGTTCAGCTCAAGTGGAAAGACAGATGTTATTTAACCTGGAGGTTGAGTAGCCTCTGTGTCTTGTACAGCTAAGTAAACAAATGCATGCTAAAAGCTGACCATGGAGGACTACATTTAGGCTGGGTGATGTTGAGCTTTGCCTTTTAAGAGTGTATAAGTTTTCTATTCTTTCTTTTACTAGTTAGGAAAATGATCAGATTATTCTGCTTGACAGTTAATGCAACTCTTGTTTTATTTGTTCTTAAAACATTTAACTTTGGACTTGAATCTCAGAATGTCAACTGCATATAGTGATACATGATGAAAAGTAACAAGTCTCCCCACTGGTCCTAACTACAACACAATTAATAGGCCAAAAGAGGGTTCCTAGGGTAGTGATCATGAGGAACGCTAGGGGGTGGGGGGAGAGAAGCATCCCTGCCATAACTCTATTGGCTTCAGATGTAACCCCATTAATTTACACCAGGGATGAATTTGGAACTGTGTGTTCTAGAGTCTGATCTGGATTCCCTTTGCTCCTAGAACTCCCCATTAATCACACAGGATTCATTGCTGACATGACAGTAGCACCTAGAGAGCCATTGTGTAAATTGAGGAGACAGACAAAAGATGAGAGGAGAACAGAGACACAGAAAGAAAAGTGACTTGCCTAAACCTACACAGTAGCTTAGGGGCAGAGCCAGGACAAGAACTCAGCTGTCTTGAGCTGTAGCTCTCTGGCCTAGCCCCTCGCCCGTAGACCCATTTGACAGTAATCTATTTAGTATCTATGCTTATTAGTTTTATTTGTCTATTTCTCCACTATGTAAGAGCTGTTGTTTTCACAGCACAGATGGGAGTGAGAGCTAGAGGCCCCGCATCGCAGAACAGGGTGAGCTGTTCATTTGCATATCGATGAAATGCTTCCTAAAAGGTGTTAATTACATATTAATCGTCAGTGAGGCAAACGGGGTTATTTGGAAATTAGGCATGTTTTCCTGCGTTCTCCTGGTTGAAAAAACACACTAGGGAAGGAAGATGCATTACACAGGATACAGTTTAAATGAGAAGCCCCTAGGTACCTTGAAATGAAAGGATGACTTTGAATCCAAAATGCTGTACTCTGGCAACATCCTAAAGAACTAATCTAGATGTACCACATTCCAAGTTCAAGATGAAATAGGTGATGACAGCTGGCCTGGACAAAATGGGCTGCTTGATCTCAGGAAACAACCCTGTAAGGAGGAAGAATAATTCAGTGGTTAGGAAGCTAGCCTAGGACTTCTAAAACCTAGGTTCAATTCCCCACTCTGCCACAGGCACTATATGTGACTTTGGACAAATCATGTAAGGCTAGAGCCAAAAAATCCTGTTGACACAGTGGTATGTAGAATTAGCTACACACTGCAATGAAAGGCAGATTGCATCCATGCTCCCTGTGGCGTGAAAGGCTCTGGCAGAGGGGAAAGGTACTGGCAGCTACCCACTGTTGGGCCTTTCACTCAGGCAAGGAAAGGATCTGGCATCTGGACACTATATCCTAAAAATAGCAGTGTAGATGTGGAAGGGACTGCTTGGGTATTAGAGAACCATATAGGATATACACCTGTGGGTTCAGGTGTGTAGGGCACCTGGCTTAAGCCATGCCTCACCATCTATACTGCTACTTATACCTGTGGTAGCTTGGCATGCAGTATCTGTACTCTACACACCGCTCTAAGTGTAGCCCTACCCCAAGAGACTGTGATGGGCCAACAGTCATTGTTGAACCCTCTCTTGGAGTTGGCCAATAAGATCTTGGCCAATAAGCCAGATTAGCCCCTTCTAATAACTTTATTATTAATGGCGGCTTAGCTTTGGTAATGTTTTCTGGACCTTATTTCTGTTTAACAGTATTAATAAAAATGTATAAAAAGATACAGAATTACCTTTCTTCCAACAGGCAGTGTGGGTTCAGCATCCCTGAGGTGGGTCTGAGTCAGTCAACCTAAAAGCCTGACCAGCTCCCCATAATTAATCTTTGGTTCTCACAATACTGAACGTCACTGTCATTGCGGGTTTACTGCCACAATCAAAATAAGGTCCGTAGACTCTACTGGGAGAAGACACAGATAGGCCTTTTCAACTAGACCTTCTGTGCTGTTAAGGTAAGTGGGGAGGTACTGGGCAGATAATGTTTATGATATTTTAAGGGGACTGTTGGCCTCTTAGTGAAACTTAGCAGGGCTTTTTGGTTGGCATCTCCTAGTACCAAAGGACAGGGGAAGGGTCAATGAGAACTCAGGGCCCTAGACCGACAGTCCCCAGGGCCAGTGGGGAGAGGCCAATGCTTCCAGTCAGCCTGACTGACAAGGCGGACAGCAGGGCCATAGCCAGAAGTGATTTTTTGGCATGGTCTGTGGTTGACATGAGTGGGCAGGAGTTCGACCAGCCGAAAAACAAGCGAAAGCGTGGCCCCCAGTCTAAGCTGCTGCCGACGCTCACCTTGGCAATGAGGGTTCAGCCAGGAGGCTGGGGGGTGTGGTCCCCTCCTCCATGTGAGCTGGAGCTGCTTGGGCAGAGTGTGGGGCCGAGCTAAGGACAAAGCCACAGCCAGCAGCAAGCGACAGAGGGGCCGGAGGAGCAGCCCAGTGAGCTGAACTGGAGGCAGAGCAGCAGCCCCACTGAGGCAGAATGGAACTGGAAGCTGGGGCTGGAGCCAGCGCTGAGTGCAATGAGCAGCTGAGGAAAGCGAGGGGACCCTGGGCACAGGACCCGGCACGGGGAGACACCACCAGCCAAGAGGTCTTGCAGGCCAGACTGGGAGAGGGATCATGACCTGACACCTAGAGCCTGGGGGCATGTGGCCACAGCCAGAGCATGTGTCCGACCCAAAGCCTCCCTGCAGGTCAGCCAGGACCGGGGTAGGAGACCTGGGACCTGTGAGAAACAGACTGTGAACAACTCTTGCACTCCAGAGATGCTCTGTGATGTTCCTGTGCCCAGGGGGCGGTGTTGGGTGTTTTCCTTTAGCCTCTCCCATTTTTTCCTTATATTTTTTAATGGGTGACTGTTTAATAAATTGTATTTGCTTTGAACCATATGCAATGATCAGTGGGTCAGGGAAGTACCCAGTGTGGAGAGAGTATCCCAGAGTGGGGACACCCTAGTGTAAGTGACCAAGACAAGATGGGGGGGTCAAGCCCCCAGGAATCCTGGGTCTTGCCAGGGTAATGAGGACCCTGTCACACAGGAGAATGGAAGGGGAGTCCTTGAGATCAGGCAGACCTCTGTGTAAAGGGCGTTGGCACGAGGACTCAGATCCTTTGGCTAACCAATTCCTCTGCGGTAGTGTATGAGCCAGGAAAGTTCCCCACAATAGCAGGACCAGTCACCCGCTTACAGTATGTATAAGAAATCCTGTGGTGTGCGGTGACATTTTTAGTAAGGCATGCAATTCTACACTTGCATGCAAGGCACGGTACATGTGAGGAGGATGCCATTTTGTAGAGCAAAATGGTGTCCTCCATGTGGTGTGACCTTGCACATGCGGTGAGTGTGACACCATGCTCTACAGAGGACGCCATTTTGTTCTACAAAACAGTGTCCTCCACGTGCGATATGGGGCTGCTTGGACTCGTCCCCCAGGTACAGCCGGTCAAGAAGGGCAGGCCAACGTGTGCATCGCATGCATAGATGGCAGCCACTGAAGAAACCCGTCTCTTTGGCATTGAAACACCAATACAGGTTGTGGGCTGAGGGAGAATAAGGTCTGTACTCCCCCCAGGCCAACTGCATCGCTGGTTTAACTCTGCTTTAAGGGGGTTTACACTGGGAACAATTTTTCTCTAGAGGGGCATGGACCATGAATGGCAACAAGAGATCAAAATTGTCTGAAGATATTGGGCAGTGTCATGCTCATTTTAAGATCATTCTTTGATCTGTCCTTGTGGTTATTATTGGTATTGCCGCAGCACCTACAAGCCCCAGTCATGGATCAGGGCCCTATTGCGCTAGGTGCTGTACAAACACAGAACAAAAGGATTATAGATTATAAACTCTTTTGGGCAGGAAAGCAATATAAGGCAAGACACAGCAGCTGGCTAGAGCCAGACAGACAAGCTGGGTTCCCACTCCCTAGAAAAGGAAGGCGATGTGGAATCTGGAATGATTTCATACTGATAAAGCCCTCTGCCTTCTACAGCTTTGTTGCACTCCTTGAAAACTGTAACCATAAATCAAGGAAGCTGCTGCTTAATACATCATTCCATTTTCATGTCACCGTGCCTAGACTTGCACAGAGTTTGAGTGGTAGGCTTTGTGACAACAGTTAAGTCTCTGAAGGTTTAATATAGAAGCAAATCCTGACAAGTCAGAGTGTTAAACTCTGATTTGTGTCTCGGGTGAGATTTAGCCATCTGGAGCTATTTTCCTGAGTCTATTTAGGAGCATCTTGGCAAGGATTTTTTCCTGCTACTGATAGAACGGAGATACAAAACAATGGCTTCCACAGTCATCTTTGCGCTTGTGTATAGTGGCAATTAGTGTGTCTTTGAAATCCTGGGGAAATACTTCTTTCTCCCAACCCATGTTGTATACAGTGAGTAGTTGGGACTTCATTTCTTGTCCTCCATGCCTATAAACATTTGAAGGAATCCCGTCTTGCCGCGGTGCCTTGCCCCCCCGCGTGCTCTTGATAGCCTTCTCCATTGCATCCATACTAATTGGTCGGTTGAGTCATATTGGGTAGGCAGTTGGTTCAGACTTTCTGTTACATCAGGATCCACATTCCCTGCTTGGTTCAGCAAGGTGGCAAAATGCTCTTTCTATCTGCTGGTGATGTCTTGCTTATCCATCAGTAGCTGGTTTCCATCAGTGCTCTTTATTGGGGTGATGGGGTTACTTCTTGGTCCGAACACTTCTTTGAGAGCATTGTAAAGCCCCTTGGAGTAATTTTTACCAGCTAGTGCTTCCATTTTTTCAGCTTTGTTACTCCACCATTTGTCCTTCATATGTCTTATTTTTCTTTGCATTTCTGCTTTGATTTTCGTTAGCTTGGTTCGGGAAGTAGATGTCTACTTGGAAAGGCACGCATTGTGGAGCTTTAGTTTCTCTTCTAGAAGTAGGAAGATTTCTTTGTCATTTTCATTGAACCAGTCAGGATTCTTATGTGTGGCTTAGGCGAGGCTGGATTTCAAAGCAGCAAGCACTGGTTCTTTTAAGTCCTTCCATGCCAATTCAATTGTTGATGCAGTTGTTGTGGCCTCTTTAATAAGTGCCTGTGTTATGGTAACATCCTGTTGGGCTTGTATTTCAGGGGATTTGAGTTTCCAGATTTTTTGGCAAAGCATGTGCCTGCTTCCTTCTCAGGAACTTGATTTGAAAGTTGCAGGACGATTAGACAAGGAAATGATCTGTAGAGCACACTGGACCTTGCTTAGCTCTGGCGTTCCATGTGTCTTTCAAGTCTTTTTGCCATGTTATAATGTAGTCGAGAAGATGGTAGTGCTTTGATCTCTGGTGCATCCATGCATAGTACTGCTTCTCTGGGCGGTAGAAATGAGTATTGCTAATAGAGAGTTGATGCAGTGCCCAGAAATTTAACAGAAATATAACTCCCCTTATTACGCCAGAATCCCAGCTATGCAATGAACCCGTTTGCTGTCCCAGCTATGGTGAGTATGGCCCAGCAGCTCGGGCAATGGGCCTTGTGCTGCAACCTGTGAGAAACCCGGGATAGGAGCAGAGGGCGGCAGGTGGACAATGCCCCCTCGCCTTAGCTACATGGACAGTGCTTGGGGACAGGGACCAGCATGAAGCTTCCCAAACTCCGGGGGTGGGGTGGGGGAGGGGGTTGGGGAGGAATTTGCCACCACAAGAGAACACAGGACTCCTCCCCCCTTCCCTTCATGTTGATGAAGAAGTCGCCCTAGGCTTGCAGATTCTGAGGTCACTGCCAATCCCTGCCACCCAAACCCCGGCGCGTCAGGGAAACCATGGTTGAGGGTTCCATAAATGGCCCTGGGTGGGGGATCACATGCACTGTTGTTTGAGGTACGGTCACTTGCAAGGAAAACTTCCACCATCTCCCCTAGGTGACCTTACATGATATTGGTCTCCTGAGGCAACAGAGGTGGCAAGGAAGCAGATGCTGCAAGCATCTGAGCACAGACCTGGTCCTTATCCTGCTGGGTTGTGTTTGGCTATGACGGCAGCAGAGTTAATACTGGAGTGGTGTGGGAAACAGTCCTCCCGGGATGGAAGAAATAAGGCAGCCCACCCCAGAAACGTTCTGCAAAGGATTGCAGAGTACCTCCAGAAAAGTTTCCTGGGGATCTCCATGGAGGATTCCCGGGCTGTCCCTATACACACAAACAGTCTTTTCCCGGGGGCACCCGCTGCGTAGCTGGAGCAGCCACTGGGAAGCAGATCCCCCCTGCCCCTCACTTTTTCTTCATATTATGCATAAAGCACAAGAGCATGTAACCCCGACAGCTTGACTGGAATTGCATATTCACCAGGTGTGTCTTCCCCAGCATCACGCTTGGCCACCATGCTGTCCGGCGACCGGCTGGACTGCTCCAGGGTTACAAATAGCTCCTGGCTCTCTGGGAGAATGGATTCTCCACATGCCTGCCTCCCCTTCTCCTCCTCCTCTTCCTCATCCAGAATGTCCTCCTTGTCGCCTGAGCTGGCCCACGACTCAGACTCCTGGAAGGTATTTACACTGCGTTGGGGGTAGCGGTGGGGTTGCTGCCGAGAATCGCAGGCAGCTCATGGTAGCAGCGGCATGTCCGTGGTGCAGGACCAGAACGATTGTTCGTCTCCCTGGTCGTCTGGTACGCCTGCCTGCCGACGTTCTTTGATTTTCACACGGCCCAGCTGCATGTCTCTGGTGTAGCCCTTCTGCCCCATGCCCCACGGGATCTTTTCATAGATGTCTACGTTTCTTTGGCTGGATCGGAGCTGTACCTGCACAGACTCTTCTCCCCACCGACCGATAACATCGCCACCTCCTGTGTACTCCAGGCTGGAGCGTGTTTGGGTCATTGAGTCACCGAGCTGGGTTGGCGAGCTCTCCACGCTGATCAAACAGGAAATGGGAACTCAAAAGTTCCCAGGGCTTTAACAGGGGAAGGGGCTGTATCTGGTGTACCTGGCTGCTGTGCAGCGGAGTTGAAGACGACCTCCAGAGCGGTCACAGCGGAGCATCGTGGGACACCTCCTGGAAGTCAACTCAGTCAACGTACACAAGGCCACATTACACTGCCTCCGTCGACCCATCAACATTGATTTAAGTGCTACGCCTCTTATGGAGGTGGCATAATTAAGTCAATGTTACAGGCGAATTAGGTCAGCGAAAGGGATCTGATAGTATAGACACAGACATTATTAAGTCAACATAAGGCGGCTTCTGTCAACCTAAGTTTCTAGTGTAGACCAGGCCTCAGTGGTGGGCAAATTGATTTCTCTGTCTGAGGGCATAGTGTCATTGTTTGCCTTACCGTAGACCCACAACCTCAAAGGTATTTAGCATTCATTGATTTCAAGGGAAGCTAGGAGCTGAAATATTTCTGTGGAACTGTGCTGAAGCCTTTAGGAGTCCCAGTTGTGAACCAGGACCCTGTTGTGCTATGCACTGTACAAATCACACAATAAAAGACAGTCCCTGCCCCAAATTGCTTCCAGTGCAACTGTGAGACAAGAGGTAACAGCTCTTTAAAGGGGCCACAAATTCACTTAGATTGGGGAGGGAATGTGAGCCACCAGTGCTGCCCAAAAAATGGGAAATGATGGCCAGACAGGGGCATGGCCAGGGCAGCACCTGAGTGACATTCTGATTTATCACCTCCCCTCAGTGAGGAGGGCTCAGCCCAAAGGAAAGTGCCATTGTGTGTTGCCGTAGTTCCTCTGTCTGTCGCCGCAAAAGGTGCAGGGGTCTTAGCTTGTCTGAGGAGTTGGCACTGACGCCCCATCCTTGTCAGCTTTCTTGAATGATATCCTGAGTCTGTCGAGTGTGTTGGATCCCTCGGGATGAGGGTCACTCTCTGAACGTGCACCCCACACAGTGGAGGGTGGGGGCAACACACTGGGATTTGGAGAAACAGAACTAGAGTCTCAGAAGCTCTCGCCCTCCGATGCTGGGCTGAGAAGTGCCGTGTATAGGCTTAGGCAGAGCTCTTCCTACAGCCACTGCTCCTAGAGCAGTCCACGAGATTTGCCAATGGAGCCTATATTGCATAGCCTGAGAAATATCAGTGCCAGAGCCATATCAGAGCGAGGCTCAGCCAGCCGGGGCTCACTCTACCTTTCATCCTTGAGGGGACCCAGGGGTTCAAGGGGCTTGAAAAAGGTGGGGGAGCAGATGATCTTCCAAAGAGGCAGCCTGTCCTTTTCCTCGTTATCTTCCCTTTTAGACTTGAGGTGGGGAGAATTCACACTCTCTCTGTCCTGCTGAAAAAAGGGACTCTCCAAACCTGGAACATGTGTAACCCAGTGGTGGGTTTAGTTTATGGGTCTCCTTATTTGCCTGATGCTGCTCTATAACAGCCCCACCTAAAGAGCTGTACCTTAAGCTCCAGCAGCTTACGCTTTTAGCACCTGAGGGCCCTGGTTCAATCCCCCATATCAGCCTAGCTGCTGGTCCTTACACATGCAGCAGACGAATGTATGCAGGTCACAAGTACATCTCGAGGTGCCTCTTTGGCCTTCACAGAGCCCAAAGCACGTGATTATCTTGTGGATGCGACTGTAGCAATTGCACAGCCAAGGCTGACTCGTTCGAAGGAACCCATGGGATCCTCTGCTGCCATTGTGAGAAGACAGCGGAGTTCAACAGAAGGGAATGCTCCGGCCTTTCCTTGTTGCTCTGCACAGAAGCTGGAAAGCTGAGACCAAAGGAAGCAAATGAGCATCCATTCCTGGCCAACATGTGGAATGTCTTGGGAAACAAAGCTTTGACAGCTGGCATTTCTGAGCTAATGGCTGGCATTTTAAAGAAAAGCCAAGAGCTCTTTGGGGAGCCCAGTGTCCGAGACTGCAAAGGTGTTTGTAGCCTGCTTTAGAACAGGCTTAATGCTGGAAAAAAATGTTACTGTGTGAACTTGAAAGCATGGGCAAATTCTTCTCTTGGGGGTGGGGGGTAGCATAGGTGTAACAGAACCGAATCTGCCCCCTTTCATTTAAATGTTAGACATTAATGTTATTTTTTTCAGGTGATGACTCCAGCAGCAGCTGAAAGTGGAAGTGAGGCACACAATGCCTGCATAACCAAGTTATCTTTGCTAACGAACAAAGGACATGCTAAAAGTGTAGAGAACACTGAATAGTTAGGAGATGCTTTTAGTCTCCCTGTCTCATGATACAAGAACAAGGGGACTGTAATTAAACTGCAAGACAGCAAATGCAAAACTGATACCCGGGAATACCAGTTCACTCTGCCCAAAATTAGACAGCAGAACTCATTGCCTCGAGATATCATTAAGGCCAAGAGTTTAGCAGGATCAAAGGAGGACTGGACACATCCATGACTAACAAGAATAACCAGTTATAATAGTTATGCTAGAAGATCAAACAAAAAAGGATTTGAAGGAAGATTAAAAAATATGCTTCAGATCTTAAACCAACACCTAGCTATTAGGATGAAACGTTCATGGGGGCAGAGTATTCTATGGCATGGTTTCACACCCTTTCCTCTGAAGGATTTGGTTTCAACCACGGTCAAGCCAGGACACTGGATTCAATGTCTCACTGGTCTGAAGCCAGTCTAGCAATTCCTATGTACTGTGCCTCCCCACAGCAGCAAGAAACCACCTGGAAGACTCCAAAACTGGGATCCAGAGATAGGGTCACATTTCAGCGAGCTGGGAGAGGCCAGCTGCAAAAGGCTCAGAATAAACATCCACTCTAATTTTGAAATCTAGCTAGTGATCAGTTGGACAGCGAAGGTTCAGAGGAACGCTTGTATAAGAAAGCAAAGGCATTATACCGGATGATACTGCCGGCTGAAAGCCAGCTCTTGGCCACATGAGGCGCCACGCCTCGCCACTCCTAAATTACACCTATTTGCTGGTGGTTAGGTGTGCCAATTGCTGGCTTTCTTGCTCTAGCTATATAGAGAGATTTCTTTTCACTGCCCTGTCTTCTTTGTGTAATGAGGCACATGTACCCGTAGCAGCGTGGTGCTAGGGGACATGCATCTTCCTGCATGGTATCTACCTGGTGGGATTAGTAATGTGGAGAATCAAATTATACAATTAAATTTAAGGCCCTGAGCACCCACCGCTCCCCATCATCTCAATAAGCACGGAGGGCTCTCGCAAGAGGTGCTTTGCACCCACTGGATCCACAGCCCTTCGTTTGTACAGTGTCTTTACTTTTTTCCCTTTTGAGTTTTTATTGTATTTCACATGATGCATAAAAGAATTTGTCCCCATTAAAAAACAAGGATCAAGGAACCTCAGTGCACAGGCCATTTCCTTGCGATACGTCAGTGCTGGGCAACACAGCAAATAGTCTCTCATTAAGTTAATTGTTTTCCAAGAGAAAACTGTATAATGGTAGCTTGACCATTTCTGTGGTGTTGTTATCTAAGGTACAAACCATAGCCGAGAATGTATCACCAAATTACGTACACGACAGTGGGCAATGGAGGGTAGAGACAACATAAAGCCATTGGCTGGTGACTCAGTGGATGTATCCAGGCCCGAGGATGGCAGTGGAGGCAGAGAGAGAGAGAATGTGCAACATACCAGGAACAGAGCAGAACGTGTAAGTTAGCAGCCTCTGCCCTGCGCCCTAGGGAGCTGTGACCCAGTGGTTCATGGGATTTTACAGGGATCCCCTAAGAGAGATGCATGCAGTCGTTCACCGACTCGAGACATGCGACGGCTGTCCTGAGAGCCAGTAGCCCATTGGTTGTCATAATTATTGCACAATGTATGGAGGGGTAGTATTTAAGGCGTTATGTATCGATACAAAAACCGTGATCTCAGAACTGGTCCCAGCAAGCAGGTGGTAACAGACACCTTGCTCCTGTATGGTCATGGACGCGCTGCGTGATGTGTGCCTCACACACAAAAAGAGCTTGTGAGATATACAAGCGAGGGAATTCACAGGCTGAAACGAACAGCAGGGGCATGGCCTGTTCATCAATAAAAACAAAGGATGGATGGGCTGGTCCAGTGGAGCAAAAAGACACTGAAACCTTCCCCTGGGAGGCAAGCTGACAGCATTCCCGGCTCATGAAAGGCAGATCCCTGCCAGACTAGCTGTAAAACGCTGCAAGGATTTCGGGTGAGCATTACCCCACAAGACATGAGCGTATCTAGTTAATTAAGTGTTGGCTCTAGCATGTGTGTTATGATTTTATTTTATTTTCTATGTAGCCATTTGTTTCTAATACTCCTATTCGCTATTACCTGCTCTTCTCTGCTTTGTTAAATAAACTTATATTTGCTTTTGCTATAACATTGCGAAGCATTAAGCAGAGCAGTGGTCTGAGATGGAGCTGGGAAGCTGGGGTGTACAGCTTCTTTGGGAGCAGTCAGTCTGGGAATGCTGCAAGTGACCGGGGGGTGGACACTCCAGGGAGACACTTGGAGGTGTTGGAGGAATGTGCCTATCGCTAAGCTGGAGACAGAAAAAGTGAGAGTCTGTGAGGTCTAGAGGGCCACGCTTGTGTTGCCTGTGGCCAGTGGAGGGGGAGCTGGCTCTTAGCAGGCCTCATGCTAAAGGCCTCACCACACTGGGAGCCCCCAGCAATGTCACAGGCCCACCTTGGCCTCCAAACAGCATATGTAACAAATATTATAATTGATCCGCATTGCTCTAGCATCTAGGACCCTTAGTTGTGGATCAGCACCTCCCTCCCCACCTCCGCCAACCCACGGTGCTAGGAGCGGTACAAACACAGAACAAAAATATGGTGCCTGCCCCAGAGAGCTTCCAATCTAAGAATAAGCCAAGAGATGATAGGTGGATCCAGACAGAGATGGGAGAAGAAGGAAACAATGCTGGTCGAGCATGATTTACCCATAAACTCTATCTGCAGGATTATGCTTCAAGTCTGGGACAGTTGAACAGGGGTGGGATTTAGGGCTTTGCAAAGGGACCAGGGAAAGTTTGGTGCCCAAATCCCATGACATGTCCAAATTCTTTTGAAAGCCCAATCTTAAGTTGACTGGTTAGCACAAGAGGGAATGTTGCTCACGCAAATAGAAGAAATCTGGACCATGTGGGGTGACTGTGTCTATTTTACCTGCAAGCATACAGGATATGGCAAGGGGAAGAAGGAGATCCTGCCTTTGGTCTGAGTTAACAGGAAATATTCCCCCACTAGTATTTAAACACTGAATATAATAATTCCAGCCTACATGCACTGCCATGGGCCCTTGTTTTTATTAGAGGCAGAATTACTATGATTGCCGGGAAGCTAGATGGCATTAGACAATGCCAAGTGACTACCAGGCCCCACAGAGTTTAAAGGCTAAGGGCTGAACTTGTCCCACTGCTAGTGGCGGAGTTTTGATTCAGTGGGAGTAGTGACAGGATCCAAGGCTTGTTCCTGCTAAGTATTGAGCAGCCTTAAGTTTCCTTTTGAAAGCAGTGGGAGTTGAGGGCATTCACGGCCAGACCTGCCTACCCTCCAGCTTTGGGCTGGAGTCTATCTTTTGGTCAGTTTCACACAGGAAGGCTAAGAGGGAACTGGGAAAAGAATCCAGCCTCCACAAGATCTGAGTGACTTCCATCAAAGACAATATAACTTCTTTTGGCAGAATGGGAGTGGCTCATCTCCAGCGGTGGAAGAATCTGTCTTGAGGAATCTGGGCTCCCAGTCCTCTGCTTTCTCGCCACTATCTTGGGGTGATCAGTGAACAGCACAGAAATTCTCATCTGCAGCATTCTCCACATCAGTAACATGTGCTATTTCCCCTTTGTTCCAGTAACTGGCCTGCCAGCTTTGCCTCCTAGAAACCGTGTGCTGTATTTGATTGCTGTGGGACATTTCAAGCCAAGCAAGAAACAGCATTGCAATTGTTACTCATTCTGTAGCACAGGCCAAATGCACGGACCCTCTGGCTTGTGTTGCAAAGCTCAGGTTTTATAACTGCTTCTAGGTTAATTCTTATTATGTTTCATCCAGGTTTTAAGACTAGATCTCAAAGTGCTTTACATAGGAGTAAGTACACAGATTGTCATTGATTTAACTAATCGATTGGTGCTAGCTTGCATGTGGAAAAGACCTTTGTTTCTTTGCATACATATCTTTCATTTTCTCTAATCTTAAACTAATCTCAGTAGGATAGATGGTTTTGTGGTTTAAGGGCAGCCCTATCCTTTTGAAGACATGAGGTCTGGTTTCAGCTGTGTTCCAGTCTGCTGTTGGGCTGTAGGCGAATCACCAACAAAATCTGGGTGTTAATAATGGGAAGCAGAATTTAAAAACGTTATGAGTTTCAAAGGTCCATAAAGAATCTGTAACATGGTACATAAATAAAACCGTATCAACAGAGTCATGTGTGCATACGGCAGGTCAAAACAAATGCACCTTTTAATGTGTGTTGAATGTGATACAGATTATAGTGGCTCTTTGGTGTCTTGGGGCAACTTTCAAAAGTTGTAGCTGGCTTGCAGCCCAAGAGGAATTTGGCGTAAAAAAAGCCTATTGTGCACCACTTGGTAGTGAAGATGGTAGTGATTTACTAAAGTGCAGCTGATCTGGGAAAGGGAAACGAAGCAAAACAAAACCCACGAAGATTGTCTTGCTTAGGGTGAGCTGGTATTCCAAGGGAAAAAACAAGTAATTTACAAGAGGATTTGCAAGAGAAGAAATGCACACACCTCCCGATCCTTCCCCTTACACCCTGTGATTTGAGGAGGACTGTCTGGAAGATTTGTGCTGAAGAAGGGGAGCTGAACAAGAGGGCCTCATGGGGGCTGCAAGGGCTTAACAGAACCAGCGCAAGACTTCTTTAAAGGCAGAAGTATCTGAGACAGGCCCTGAACAGAATCCATTTAGAAAACAGAACCCATTTTGCACATGCTTCTGCTTCTCTATGGAATCATGGCCCAGGAAGCATGATTTCTATATTAACATCTGGGAGAATATGCAGCAGCTAGAGTTTTTGGTGATGTTTTTTGGCCAAAATTTTTTTCAGGGGAAAAAATTGAAGCTCTGGCCACACCGAAATGTTTGACTCAATTGTTTCTTGGGGAAAAAAATTCCCCCCAAATTCAGACTTTTCGTTGCAAAATGACTGTTGTGAAATTTCCTTCAATGTTATTCAAACATAAAAAAGAAAAAAGTTCAAACTCTTTTTGCTTTGTTTTGAAACACTTTTTTTTTTCCTTCAAATTTTTGATTTGCTGAAAATTACAAAGCAGCACAGTTTTGGTTCAACCCAAACAATTTCTCATCCAATTTTTTGGAATGGCCAGTGAACCAGAAAGACTCCAGTATTTGCCTAGCTCTGGTGGCAATAGAACGGCGAGATGAGCACTTAGCACATTGGGCCCCTGGTCCATGATGGGGCTCCTAGCTGCTACCGTAATATAAATTTTGGTTCACAGCAGGGCCTGAAGTGGGAATTCCCCCAGCTGAAACAAAAGATCCAAGCTCTCTATTAGCAACAGACTCATAGCCTCAGTGGAGTGGGCACACATAGGACAGGGTAACCAGTGAGTTACAGCTGCGCTTATCAGAGCTCAAATAGAAGACCTCACCATTGCCAGCTCTGTACTTGCTATAATCCAAAGAACGCCGGGACAGGAAATCAGAAGACATTGGACCCCTCCAGTGTGGCCTCCTGCTGGTTTTTTCCACGTTAACACCAAGGACTCATCTCAAATAGGTTCTTGTTAATTGATCTCTTCATTTTCCAGCCTATAGGCAGTATCTACTGGAGACACCCACACTAAGACTCGAATTACCAGCTCTGTTTGTGTTTGCAGCACTGACTCCAGCTGTGCGCACATGAGCGCTAAGTGAATCTGAAAGCCAACTACTAGGTGGCCTGTGGTGAAGAGTTCCTAGGCTCTTGCCCTTGGGAGAGGACCCTGCCATTTTGCTAATTAATCACTTCCTGAATACAGGCACCTAACCGAGGTGGCAGAGTGTGTGTGTGAGAGCGAGATGGACAGATAGTCCCTCTCCACTACTTTGTGATTGTATCTGAGGGCCACTAGGCATGCACCGTGCATTTTCCCCCCAACCATCACCCTTGTGCCAGCTACTCCAACAGCACAAAAGGAGGGGGGAGGCCAAGACCAAGCTACTACTATGCACGGATACAGTTGGGGAGGGAGGGGGGAATGTATGAGGGGGCATACAACTGCAAGCCTCAGACAGGCTCGGAATTAGCCCCCTACGCCCGGCTCCATTGGCGTGGCTGAGCTGCCCCTCCAAACACAGAAGTCAAATGATGCCTGTTACTATGCAGAGTAGGTTGTCTGTAGCCCACTGCTCTCTACTGGATCCTGCAAGCTCAGCTGGTCCTGGAAAGGGGCTTGCAGCCCTGTTTTGCCTACATTCACTAGAGACCTGTTGCTTCTCCACCCACTCACTCTCCCTCCCATTCAGGGCAGGCCTTCTGCCCCACCCCCAGCTAGGAACCACCGTCCGTGGAACCCTGCCCTTCGTTAGGGAATCCGTTTCCCATCCAACCACCCAGCTCACAAGCAAAGGAGATGTGAGTTGCACCTGACCCACCTGCCCCCAACCAGAGGGCACTGCCGCCAAGCTGTGCTGCCCTCCATGAGGGCCTGGAGAAGGGGAAAGGATGGCTTCAGCGGGGTTGGATAGGATAAGGATTTATGGATTGGGCTCAAGGAAGAGTCTGGATCTGAGGGATTTGAGGGGTGAATGAGCGTGTGTCATATGGATCATGACCAAGGCAGCTTTTGTAATGACAAGGATTATGCTGCCGATGTGCCAAGACCACTGGCGAGCATGCGGCCCAGTGGTTTCCTTGCACTCTCTCCATATGCCTATCTGTATCCATCTGTCTCTTGTCTTACATCGTCAGCTTTATAGGGCAGGGACCACACGGAGCACAATAGGGTCCTGATCCATGACTGGGACTGCTAAGTGCTACGGTAATAAAAATAATTAATAATAATGGACTCCGTGTTAAAATTGTTGCATCGCTTCACCTGTTGGCAGTGTCATTTACGGAGTAAGATATAAAACCAAAGACCTAAATATTTACGGTCACTGAAAATTCCATTACTTGTCTCCCTCTCAAACTCCCCCCACCCCCCAAATCGGTGTGTTGGCATCACTGAACCAATTCCAGTTTGAGCATTTACAGCCCACTCTGCCTACTTAAAATCCCTCTTGCACTAGAATCTGTGGCATGAAACGTGTAGCGCTGGGAAGAGATGTGAAGGGAACACCTCTCCATCCTGTTAGTTTGGAGATTTAGTGTATAATCCCCAGCCTAATGAACTCTTTGCCCTGGGTGTCTCTGGAAGAAACATGTTGCAAAAGCAATGGGAGGGAAGTTTTCAGAGTTTTGTTTCAGGGAAGTTTTGTAAAGAGGAGGAAAATACAAAGCACGGAAAAGATTCAGGAGGAAAGCAGCAGCAGAACAGAAAACAATAGGCATAGTCAGTTACATCACATTTATTTTTCTATTCAGAGTTTCCTGGTAAATTACAGCATTGCGTGTGTATGGATTGTACTATCCTTGTCTGGCTGAGACTGTAAGACCTTGGGGTGAGGCTGCATTTTTACCAATCCATCCATTCTGAAACCAACCTTCCTGTACCATGACACACCACTAGGCAACCCAGTGACCACATCTGCATAACAATCAAGATGATGTAGCAAGTGACTTCTGCAAAGGGGCTGTAGAATGAAAGACAATCACTACCCCTTTTTAAGCTCCAGCACACCTACATCAAACCAGGATCTTGGCCTTACTTTGGTGCCTGTCACAGAGACATTTGCACATCTTAGATCAGTAAGGCATCGATGTAGCTATTTTATTTATGTATATGGAGAATGAAATGCTGGAGGGAAGGGGGAAAGAGATGTAAGGACACAGAAATCAGAGCTGAGGAGTCAGTGTGGCAAAAAGATGAGGGCCAAATTGTGGAAAGTGGTTGATGGGCAGGGAGCATAGCGTATTTGATGTTAAACGAAACCCACATTTGTAATTAATTAACCATGTGCCTGTCAATGTCCACATGGCTTCTTGTGTATATTGTATCTCCTACCCTTCATTCACCTTTGATATTTTGGACTGTATGCTCTTGAGGCTGGGACAGTTTCTTCTTCTATGTTCAGAAAATACCTAGCCCATTTTGGGAGCTCCAACCATCTAAATAACTATCAGGTAATGCTAGAGACTGGACACTGAATTTATGAGGCTGAAAGTTTGATCTGGTAGGGGGAAAAAGGACCATTTCCCATGCTATATAGATATATTCTCTCTCTCAAAGTAATAGGGGCTCCCTTATTTCATACTTCAACCTTGCCTTTTCGTAGGGCTTAACAGAGGAAACCCCTGTGAAAGAAGAGCCCAGGATCCCCTGTCTTAGTACAATCTCTTCTTGAGCCTTGACAGGAATGGTTTTAAATTCACAAAGGGACCTGATCCAAACCTCACAGAAATCAGTGGATGTTCCTTCTATTGACTTCAGTAGGTTTGGGATCAGGTCAAATAGAGAGGCACGGAAAAAATGCACCAAAAGTCTTAAATACATAACAAATCTATATTGGAATAAATAAACTCTTTTTTAAATGATACTTTGCTCAATATAATACTTTTCATGTTTGCTGTACATTATAGTTCAGCACTGGAAAGCAGTCAGTGAAATAATAAATTTTTGCCTCATCAACCAAAGCGTGTTTTTATGTAGTACCTTGATTAATCAGTTAGCCACAATATTAAGAAACCACGTCAGTTGGCTGCGAATGAACTATATAATATATCCCAGTAAATACAGTCATCTTTACTTGCTCTTCGCTTCTCTGATATAAATAGGCTGTTAAACTTCTATCAAACTATAAACAAGTTTTCGCATTATTTTTAAGCATGCCAGTTTCAGGTGCTGTAACACAAGGGCTTGGGGAAAGAGGGTCATTGGTATTGTTTCCTGCCATGCAATTTAGAACTGGCTTGAGAGTGTACAATGGAACCAAATCAGTTGCAACAGTTTGTAAGCATTACTGCAAAGATTGGGACTACAATGTGTTCCACTGGCATATATAAAGCAGCCATAGCTGCTCTTCTACTTGCAGAAATGTAGCCTATTAGTTGATCTAAGATGAGCATATAGTACGTTCCCCCTTTTACAGCAGAGGGGAAACTGAGGCACCAATCGACAAAATGACTAGCCCAAGGTCACACAATCAGTCAGTGGTGGAGCTTGGAAGAGAACCTAGGAGATCCTGACTTGCCTTCTCATACGCCACACACTGGAATGAACTTCCATCTCCATGGGCTGCATCTCCCTATTAAAGAGAAAAAAGAAAGGACTATGATTTCTTCTGTTGTAGGTGTGGCCCTCAGCTGCTCAAAGCTTGAGCACCTCTTGGGTGACAAACACTTAGGCAACCTTGGCGATGGTGAACTCTGGCAGAGGAACAACAATGCACATATTTGCCATACTGGACAGGTAATCAAAAAGGGAACCCTGCAATGTGCTAGATGAATGGGCAGGAGTTCTTTAATTAGGCACTAAATGCTTGCGTGAGGCTAGGAAATGGGACCTTCCTGGAGATTTACAAGATGCCATCATGTCTCTCCGTGACTTTCAAGGCCTCGTGCATGCTTGCTGCTGACAGTCTCCTGTTGATGTTCCTGTACTGGCAGCGCAGAAGGTTCCAAAAAGTCGTCCTTAGATCTCGATTGAAGAAAGCATAGATCAAAGGGTTGATAAGGGAGTTGGTGTAACCCAGCCACAGCAGGGTCCTCTCTAGCCTCAGTGGCATACAGCTGCACTGAATGCCACAAATGAAAGGCCGGGCCGTGGACATCAGGAAGAAGGGAAACCAGCAAAAGGTAAAGGCACCCACAATAATACCGAGGGTCCTGGCTGCTTTCTGCTCCCTTTTGAAGATGGATATGTTCTTTCGATCTTGCCTGAGCAGTTTGGACAAGGTGGCGCATTCCTCCACTGCCTTGCTGCGCTTGGAGCTGTGATGGCCTCGGACGCTGGCATCCATGCAATACACCCCCTCCTGCTCCTGGGGCCTGGGGAAGTCCATGAACCGGTGTTTCTCTGCACTGGCCTTGGCGGCTTTGTAGATCCGGCTGTACATGACAAGCATGACTGTCATGGGGATGTAGAAGGCGACTCCAGTGGAGTAGACAGTATATCCAAAGTCCTGGCTGATGAGGCAGACCCTTTCAACGGTGACGTTCTTGGCCCAGCCAAACAGAGGAGGAAGAGTTATGGAGGCAGAGAGAAGCCAAACTATGAACACCATCTTGGCCATTAGTTTCCCGTTTTGTCTCACAGGGTACGTCAGAGGCCGTGTGATCCCCAGGTACCTGCAAAACAGTTTCAAAGCTGGTCAGGTTTGCTTTTCGGTTCAGGTGGGAGTTGCCAAATATATACAGACATGCTACTGATAAGTGTCATCTCAGTCACAATGAGAGCTGCTTGGAAAATGTTTTTTTTTGCTCCCTATGGAACATTTTCCCAAAAAGGAAAATTATTTCATGGTTGTTGGCATTTTCCATGCAAAATTTCAGCTTTGTGGTGAATTTTTTTTTTTTTTAATTCAGCCCAAACTCCATAATGTCCATTCAGAAATACCAGTGCAATACTTCATGGGAGTTGTAATTTGGGTGCTTCATGTACCCATTTCTCCTCTATAAGCCAGGTTCCCCTGTTGGACTACACTTCCAATGATTCACCATAATATTCCCTCTTACAGAGCCACCCTGATGTGCCATAGGAATTCCATTTACAACGTGCATCATGAGAACTGTAGTATAGTTGGTGACCCAGTTGGAGATCAAACTCATTTTGTGAAAAATGTCATTTAATCAAAAATCCAATTTTCCATTGAAAAATTGTTATGGAAAATTTTCATCCAACTCTAGTCACAACTTATATCATCCAATCCCCCCATTAGGCAAAAGCCCAAGTCAAAAGATGTAGCTTTCACAATGAGTAGGTCATCATCAGACTTAGGGCCAATTCTGCTCTCTATTACACCAGTGTAAATCAGGAGTAACTCCAAGTGAAGTCATGGAGAGCAGAATTCATCCCTTAGGCTTTGTCTAACCAACAGCTGACAAGATTTCCAGAGCTAAGACTGAGAAAGACATCCAGTTTTGACTTAAAGACTTCAAGTGATGGAGAATCCATCGCATCCATAGGTATGCTGTTCCAGCAGCTAATTACCCATCACAGTTAAAAATGTCAACTTTATTTCTAGTCTGTATTTTTCTAGTTTCAGCTTCCAGCCACTGCATCTCATTATGCCTTTTTCTGTTAGATTAAGGAGCTTTCTACTGTCAGAAGTTTCTTTGTTATGTACATATATGTAGTGTACCTAGCTAATGTTGTGTACATAGCTAACATTGTGTCAATATTTTAAAAGGGTAAATGGGGTGACTCAGGTAATTAAAGGCCTGTCAATCTGACATTGATCCCCTTGTCAAGATAAAGGAGCTGCTGTTATGGGACTTGATTAGTAAAGAATTAAAGGAGGGTAATTTAATTAAGGCCAATCAGCATGAATTTATAGGCAATAGCTCCTGCCAAACAGAAAACATTTTTTTCTGATGAGATTACAAATTGGGCCGATAAAGATAATAAAGTCAATGTTATATATTTAGACTTTCTGTAAAGCCTTTGACTTGATACCATGATATTTTGATTAAAATACTAGAAAAATATAAAATTAACATGGCACACATTAAATGGATTAAAAACTTGCTAACTGGTAGATCTCAAAATGTAATTTTAAATGTGAACCATTGAGTAGGTGTGTTTCTAGTGGTGTCCCGCAGAGATCAGTTCTTACCCATATGCTATTTAACATTTTGATAAGTGACCTGTAAGAAAAGAAAACCATCACTGATAAAGTTTGCAGATGACACAAAGATTGGGAAGTGGTAAATAATGAGGAGGACAGGTCACAAATATAGAGCAATCAATAAGTGTTTTAATATGGCTAAATGTAAATGTATACATCCAAGGATAAAGAATATAGGCCATGCTTACAGGATGAGGGACTCTATCCTGGGAAACAGTGACTCAAATAGATTTGGGAGGTTATGGTGGGGCAATCAGATGAACATGAGCTCCCAGTGCATCACAATGGTCAGAAAGGCTAATGAAAATCTTGGGTGCATAAACAGGGGAATCTGGAATAAGAGCAGAGAGGTAATTTCACCTCTGTATTTGGTACCGGTGCGACCACTACTGGAATATTCTATCAAGTTGTACTGTCCATAATTCAAAAAGGTTGTTGATACATTGACGAGGTTTCAGAGAAGAGCCACAAGAATGACCAAAGGATTAGAAAACATGCTTTATGGTCAAAGACTCAAGGAGCTAGTATGTTTCACTTAACAAAGAGAAAATTAAGGGGTGACCTGATTACAGTCTATAAGCACCTATGGGGAGAATAAATATTTAATAACGGTCTCTTCAATCTAGCAGAGAACAGCACAATGTGATCCAATGGCTGGAAGTTGAAGCTAGACAAGTTCAGATTGGAAATAAGGCATACATTTTTTAACAGTGAGAGTAATTAACTTGGGAACAATTTACCAGTAGTTGTGGATTCTCCATCACTGACAATTTTTAAATCAAGATCTGCTCTAGGAATGATTTTGGGGGAGCGTTTTGGGAGAATATAGCCTCTGTTATACAGGAGGTCTGGCTAGGTGGCTTGGAGTCTATAAATCTACCTACACCTTTCTCTCAGGGTATTGTTTAAGCAGCAGGCTTCTTTTGAGATGATTGCCTTCTAGACTGCATTAGTCAGGTTGATATCAATTTGCATAACAATAGGTGAAATAATCGGCTTCTTCAGGCAAAACAGAAGCCTTTGTTGCCTGTCATGTTTGCTCCCAGTATCACCTGTTCCTTCTCTCTCTCCCTCACTCACTCAAATGCGTATAAATAAAGTAAAACAAAGACTTGGCATTTATTCTTATTGACAGTGGTGCTCTTCTAGCTTCCAAGCACCACAAAGAAATCTCCAGACTATCTGAACTATGGGCCTACTTGTGTTTACAACAGGATGTGAATAAGAAACCAGGGTTAATAGAGAAAAGGTTACTCAGGGTATATTTTCTGCTATAGCCAGCTTCCATTAGGTGAAACAGAGTAGAAGATTGGTCTGTGTTTTCCCCAGATATTGAAATTAGAGCGGGTGTTTGAATTTATGGGGTGGGAAAACTAGTAAATTGGAACTAATTGACCACTGGGCGGAGGCAGGAGAATTCGTGGGAGGTGTAGGGAAATCTCTGGGACTGATCCCTGATTCTCTGCCCTAGCGCTGGCAACCTGGGGCTGCTCTAACTTGTGCACCTGGGTGCAGTCCCCTAAGGACTATAAACCCGCAAGGGAAGACTGGATTGCATTATGGTTCATCCCCTTCCTCAAGCAGCCTTTCACATTCTGCTGGAACAGGGGACTATGGGAGAGAGGTACAGGAGCTGGCTGGGGACTCATCCATGCAACAAGTATGTTCAGGAGGGCACGTGGGATTTGCCTTAGAATCTTTAATGGCTGCTAGTTGTCATCAGAGTCAACACAACTGCAATCCCATTGCCTCCCACTGTCAAGGGGAAGGACGTGGCTCAGACTTGGCAAGGCTGGTAGTACACCCACCCAGAGATATAGTCCACACTGTCGTACTCGAGAAGTGTCATGCCCAGATGTTTCTCATAAATGGCCAAGATTTTCCAGTAGTAACTAGCATCTTGGGGGTACCCAGTGTAAGATGCTTTTACAGGGGTGCTGAGTATCCACCTCTGAAATCTCAACTCCAGCGCCCACATCACTAATTGCTTTTGAAAACCTAGGCCAATAGCTTTTTAAACCTATGAGCGTTTTATGAACGTAGTTGATTTTCTTTAGAAGCAGACATATTTCGGATTCATTTAAAACCCACTAAAAAGTGGAAGTTACATGGTATGAAGACAGCTGTAGCCATAGGTGGAAGACAGGCTGGTAACTGCATTTCAGTTATTAGACATTAGGAGTAGCTTCTAGATCAGAAGCAGCAACATGGCCTTGTGCTGTCTCAGCCAGAGGAAATGGATACTTGAGCGCCAAGGGCTTTGTTTACTGATTTTGTAAAATGGGAAAAATCTAATAAAAATCAGTCCATTTTTAGAACAATAACAGAGACATATTTTGGGGTTGTCCTCACCTGTCACCTTGCAGAAAGTACAGTCTAAAAGCAGCCCCGGCCGCTTTGGCACCTGATTACATTTGTCAGTTAATAATCAACACTGGTTGCCTGGTGCAGTGGCGGCTGTTGGGGCTACTTTGCAGGGGAATAGTTACAGAGAGCAGATCGTGCAACCGCTTTTTTGACTGTTCGTTAGACAGTGTTCACATCTGAAATGCTACTGATACTAGAGCAGTACGGTCAAGTCAAATAGACGGAGCACTGGAGTAGGACTCTGAAGACCTGGGTCCTATTCCCAGTTCTGCTGCTGGGTGACCTCGAGCAAAGCACTGCCCTGCTCTGTGCCTCAGTTTCCCCATCTGTAAAACGGGTATGATGATACTGACCTCCTTTGAAAAGCACTTTGAAATCTTTGGATGAAAAATGCTAGGTATTGTTATTACTACAGTACCATTGTTAATTCCTCCCCAGAGAACAAATAAAATGAAAGGGCAGGAACAATCCTGTGACACTGGCTGTCACTACTGTTATCACGGGGGAGATGCAGGGAAACGATCACATGGCAAATGCATGTGTTGCACAGCACTAGAATCCCAGCACCCTTCTTTTCTCCCCTGTGCCCCAAGTAACCTTGACTTTGGGTAGGTCTACACTTACAGCGGTGTGTAAAGTAAAAGCAGTTCACATCCAGCTTGCAGGGGTCTAGCAGCGTAGCACTGCTTAGGTGAGCAGGGTATAGACACACCCGAACGTACTGCCCTACACACCTCTCCACATGCCCAAGCACCACCTCCCACCACTACCCTGCTATTTTTAACCATATAGTGTCCCCCTGCCGGAGCCTTTCCCCATCGTGTGTAGCTACTTATACTCTACGCGCCACTGCAAGCGCAGACAAGGCCTAGAGCAGTTACTACTAGTTTGGCCTATAACATACGCAATGTATATATGCGGAGGAAAACCCTACCTGTTTTCAAGACTGTCTTTGATGCCTTTCCATATATACCCATGAGTCTGTATGCACCGCAGGGGATTTCAACACTTTGAAATGGATTGGTGAAGCAAAGGGGTGCGCTCCAGGCTTGTTTGGAATGGAATTCACCTCTGTGCTGAGGGCCGGAATGAGACCTATGCACCATTTAAAGTGGAGCATCATGGTGGATAGCACTCAGCACACACCTCTGGGCTTCATCTCAGCACAGGAATGAATTTCACACTCAGTGCTTAGGCAAAATTCCCAGTTTTTGGCTCATATTGCAGCTGGCCAATAAAAGGAGTAATTTTTCTATTCCCCCCTTCCAAAAAACCTATTTCTTTTCTTAAATAAAAGTTAATATAATTCTAAAAGCTTATATAGCAATGTGATGCAAGCAGCACAGGCTACCAAAGGAAAAGCCATTGAGTAAAGTAAAATCCCATTGTATTTGTTAGTGTGTGTTGTGGGGGTGCTGGGTCTCACACTCCAGAACTAAAGTTGAAACCAGAACTCCATTCAGTCTTATTTTGTAAAAATTCACCTTGTATATTTCAAGAACAGACTAGATTCTGCCCTACAAAACATACTTCAGAATTCTTTCAAAATATGGCATCACTGATTCCATAGTCTGTCAAGTCAGAGCTATACATGTATTAGTGATGTATATGTGGAAAGCGTTTGTAAACATCTGTGGGTCAGAGTTAAGGTTAAGTATCCTTTATATTACAATCACTTAATATTTAACTGAGGATTTAAAGCTATTTAAAAGATCAGGTCATCCCTTCAGAGACTGAACATAGAGAGAACCAAAATTTCCAAAGTGTAATTTATGCAGCTACTTATATTACTTCCATTATCATACCATATCTGAGCATGTCACAGACATTTACATCGCAGACATTAATATTTTATCCTCACAGCACTCCTGAGAGGTAGGGAAGTGATGTTAAATCTGTTTTATAGATGGGGAAACTGAGGCACTGAGCAATTAAAAGAGACTTGCCCAAGGTGATATAAGACAGTGGTGTCAGAGTGATAGTGGTGTCAGATCCACAGACCAGCTTTTTCACCACAAGACAACCCTGCTTCCCAGGGAGACAGCTTGCTCAGCACAGGGCTGGCTGGGGTGAAAAAGAACATGACTTTGTAGTAAAAATACCTTAAAAGTCATGGGTACTGTCCTGGGAATCACCGCCATGAAAAACATACAATTGTAATTACTAACATTATTGAGCTGCTATTTCTTTGAGAGGGATTGGGAAGGGCATGTTGAAATTAGCAAGGCTGTTCAGAGCCATTACTGCGAAATAACCAGGTTGCCACTCAGCTTGCTACAGATGTTCTGAATTTATTTAATAACTACAAAGACCCACCTGGAAAGAGGCATACTCTGAACTCTGAGCGGAGTGATCGCTGGGAGAGAAGTAAGAGAGAATCCCAGGAAGCAGCTGTTTCAGATGACGTCTCTCTTGCTCTTTCAGGGGTTTTCTTTTCACAGGAGACTGATGCCAGACTACTGTATAATGGAGTCTGACTTCAACAAAAATAGCTGGATTCAAGACCCAGAAAGGAAAGCAGGCTGGGAAATAGGGTTTTTTCTCCCCACCATGAAAATATTTGACAACACTAAAAAAAAAAAAGAAGTTTTTGTAAAAAACTAAAAAAAAATTCCAGGTTTTTGTCTAAGATCCCAAAAGCCAAAACTTTTTTTTTTTTTTGCAACCAAAACATTTTCAGGTTCTTGGGTTTGTGATGGCTCTTCTCATCCCCAAAATGTAATGGAAATAGACATTTCCTGCAGAAATTGATTTGTGATTAAATAAAAAATATTCCATAAAAAAGAACTTCAGGACAAAAATTTCCACCAGCTATACCCAACGCGATTTTTTTTTTTTAAAAAGGAATGCATTAGTGATCAATAATAGCACTCTACAGTTTTATAGCACCTTCCATCTTGAGGGACTTCAAATCCTTTACGTATTTTTGTTAGCTTATATGTAGACGTTAATCATCAGTGAAATGCAGCCACCTCTTCGGAGGAGTTGGGCAGCTGACTAATAGTGTACAGCAATTCAGCATTCAGGACTGGAATTGAAGAAGGGTTTCTGTATATAATAGAGAGTTGGATCTGGACCACATACCCCTTAACTTTCCTGGGGGAGTGGGTTAAAAATTGAAACAATCACAGATTTGCAGATGATCCCTTATCTTCATAATAGGCTAATCCAAAACCCCAGCCTTGAACATCCCAGAATTTAGGTGTGCTAGAAATCCAGGTGTGGCTCTGGACCTGATTTTATTGCATTGGCCCCATCTCTATTAATAGTTAGTTAGAAGCCACAGCATCTGGAGCACAGGTGCAGGACCTGAACTCTGGAACAAGAGGCGATTCTGGGGAAGTGGAGGTAAATGAATCAATTGTAGCAACAATGGGCTGTGCAGTGCAGCCCATTCATTGCCCTTCACAGACATGCCATGTCCAGTCAAGGAAAGCAGTACAGTCCTAGTTAATGGAACAGGAGCGCTCCAGAAGCCAGAACGCAAGAGAGAAGTCAGATGGGTCCCAGTGGAACTTAATCTACCAAAGGCAGCTGCTCTTCATTGCTAATGAAATGATCCGTAAAGAGAAGACAACCTATTGAGGAATGAGGCTGCCAGAGGAGATGCTGACCATTTACCCAAGAGCCTAATTGAGCAGTGCCTGGAAATCAAGCCCCTTGGGTAGGAGCCTTCAGTGATATGTGGTGGAGTACCTGGCCCAGTTATTTTAAACTAAAGACACTCAAAGGCAGAGGTCATAGCCAGCCAGTACTCAGTGATACAGTACACCAGCACCTCCTTGAAGATGCTAGCTTATTCTCCAGAATCTCACCTTTCAATTAAAACAAAAGGAAATGTCTAGTTGTTCGGGTTGAAAAGAAACACTTGGTTCCCATTTACAAGGCTAAGCAATGCAGAAATGTCTACCTGAATCTGCAGAGAACCTGGAGCAATAGCTTGGAGAGGTGTGAACTGCCCCATCTGTCTCCATGAGGGATTGACTCAGAAGCCCAATGATTTAAGAATGGACAGGGAGGGTCACAGTAAAAGAGGCAAGTCTCTGACTCTCCCACTCCTTTCTTACATAAGGAATGAATAGTTAAACTCTGCCATCACTGGGCTTCCCAGTTAACCTCTCACTGAGATGGATGGGGCAGTTCACACCTCTCTGAGCTAGATACTGTAAGTGATGTCTCCCTTTGGTGTCCCCAGAGGGTGGCATTTGGAAAACAACACCAGGTATTATTCCCCTCCCAGCCCCCATCAAGAAAGAGCCAAGCCAAAGGAACCTAGCAGAGACCATGGGCACTCAAGCCCTACCATCAAGGGGAAGCCCAGAGAGACGCACAATCACATTGTGAACATCTGCACTCTCTGCTCCAAGCAGCGTTGCATTTTGGAGACTCATACTGGCAGATCTTGGAACCAACATCTTCCCTCTCCCCCCCCCCCCGACTCCTGCCCACAGGGGAGAATCATGAGCCTGGGCTGAAATTAACAGAGCTATCAAAGGCGACAGTTATGGGAGCAACCAGTGGAGGGAAGGAGCATTTGACACTCACCCACAAGGTGGCTGTTACTGTGTTCACAGGTGTATTAAAATGGTGTTTAATGGATACAGTGAAATCAATTTCATTACAAACCCCCCTGACACGTGGATGGTTAGACCCACATCTGCAATTATATACCTCTGCGGGGCTCGTTTACAGGAATACGATTCTCTGGTGCGCAGCTCATTACAGCTATAACTGAAACCTCTTGTGTGTGTGTGTGTTTCTTGAATTGCTTCTTAGTTAGTTATTAGGCAGTGATTTAGTGGTCCAGATGGGTTCACTAAAAGGTATAGTAGGTCTGATTAAGTATTCACGAGAGAGGGACAAGAGAGCTTAGCTCAACTGCAGATCTGACTGTCACTGCTCTTTACTCACTCACCCCACTGAACTAACTGAAAGCACAGGGGTCAAATCTTTGTATAACAGCACCCAGTATCTAATCCTCCAAACTAGTATCCTGCTATTTCTTGTCTCCTAATTTTGTTCTAAACACAGCTCCCTATCTGACATGCGGGAAAGAACAATCAAGACTAGATGAGTGATTCATTCCGTTGACTCCAGGCGACTCAGCTGTTGACTTTTGCAGAGGGTGATATGGAGGAAATATTTTGTGTGTGTCAACAAATAATTGGAGGGGGCAGGCAGGGAGCAGGGGTGGAGGGAAAAGGGGTAGGTTGGTCATTTTTACCAGCTGATTTTGGCATCAAGAGTTTCTCAAAGGATGGATCAATGGCCCTGATGCTGCCCTGCATTACAACAGCTTTGCGTCACTCATCGCATGGGTAAAGCGTGTTCCTAATTGTGTAGGTGATGCAGAGCTGCTGCAGCAACTCATGTACAAATTTCCTATTCCACCCCACCCATGCAGGGAGTAGACAGCAGAAAGGGACAATGGTGAAGGTTCTCTTAGGCACCAGCATCTCCAACTACCAGAATGGACCCTGAGGGCCACTGGCAACCAATGTACTTTAGAGGAGCCCTGAGGCTGCTCAATTTTATACTGGGGATAGGACTTGCACCTTTTTTCATCTAAACCGAGCTGTGCTGAGCACTCAGATATAACTCACAACCATCTGCTCTATTGTCTCCATAGCCCAAATCCTGAGCAACTGCTTCCCCACTGACTTCAATGACTGTTGCAGGAGCCCAGCACCTCTCAGAATTTGGCCCTGTTACATTTTCTAGGTTTCAATGTTTTCTGGACAGAGTAATACGCATTTCCCTGAAATCCTGTGTCTACTCATAGATCAGTGATGAAAGACAGCAGGCCAAATTCAACACATTCATTGTTTGCTCTGGATTTGTGCCTGCTTAAGCCACCAGTGACTTTGGCCCAGAGAGTCTTAATTAATGAGTGCAATCAATTGCAGTTCATTTTAGTAAGAGGTCTGTTCTTTTTCACTTTCACATCTTGATCTCAATTTCTTCTTGCAACGGGGGCTTTAAAAACACATTTTTCAAATTCAAGCTAGTCCACTTTACTTAATGAAAGAGAGAGAGTTTTAAAGAGAATTCTGTTTCTTTTTAGCTGTCTCTGTTTTAGGGCCGTACTGGTCAACAATCCCCGAAAAGCAAAAATTCATATATTCCACTGCATTTTATTTTTTATTTTTTCATACACCTGATATGGATTTTTTTTCCTTCTCCTATATGGGCTTCTGTATTTTAATGCATTTCCTTTAATTAATTGGATTTCTCACAAAAAAAGCCCCAAACAGTTACACAATAAAGCTGGGACTAATGAAGATTTCAATTAATAAAAGTGATTTTCTAATAATCTTGTTTATAATATAAGGGCTGTGTTAGAAGTGCTGAGCAAAACAGGTTAGTCAGGTGCAATGGTATATTAGCATGAGTGGCCAGCTAATATTCAAAAAGTCCTTTGGAATACATATTGTTGCTAATTTGCTCAGGAGAAAACTCAGCTCAGATTATAGCATCTAGATTTTCAATTGATTTTCTGCTTTTTTTACCCAGTTCCACACCTGGTTGGACCAGGACACAGAGGCTGACAAGAGACTCTTGTCCATTGGATAGAGGAGGAGGCTGGTAGTAGGTGATCTAGGTCCCTTCCCTACCAGCTGCTCTTGAGCAATTCACTTAGCCACTCTATGCCTCAGTTTCCCCAGCTGAAGGATGGAGATGACATTTACCTACCTGGGCACAGATCCTCAGAGCTTGCTGAGCTCCCTTCAGCAAAGCACTACTGGCATGATTAAATATATAGGTGCAAGCCTGTGAGGGCATCCTTACCTGTCCACGCTGATGACACACAAGGTCATGATGGAAGCGGTGCAGCACATAACATCCATGGCGATGAATACGTTGCAAAACACCTTTCCAAACAGCCACTCCCCTCCCACCAGATCCGTAATGATCACGAAAGGCATGACCGCAAAGGCAACAGAGAGGTCGGCAGCTGCCAAGGAGACCACCAGGTAGTTGGAGGGCTGTCGGAGTTTCTTGACAATGCATACCGAGATGATGACCAAGCCGTTGCCAGCGATGGTCATTAAAGTGATGATGGAGAGCACTGTCCCAATCACAATTTTCTCAGTGTCTCCATAGAGCAGGATCTCCTCTCCACAGTCTGTAGCGTTGGTTAGGTTGGAGGACAGTAGGTCTGGCTTGGCTGGAGCAGGGGGTCCCTCAGTCATGGATGGATCTGGGAGTGACTTCGGAGTGGGATACTCGTGCTCTGTATTGTCCACAAAGAGAGGAGGATGTGCCATCAGCATCATCCTTTTGGCTCATTGCAAGGAGGAGCAGCCCAGATTTTCTCCCACAGCTTTCACAGGCGACACCTACAACACACACAATTTTATTCCACATTTAAAAGGGGGAAAAACACCCAAAAAACCACCTCTCTCCTGTCCTTTGCCTTTAAAAGCTGCAACGTTCGCTATTATATATTAATGTGAACTGAGGCGCTTAAGTCACTCGGCTGCTTTTGAAAAGGCTGCCGGACCGCCAGCCTGCAGCAGGGTGAGTTAACCGTGCTAACAAACATAAAACAACAATAACGTAGGAACCGCACCACTTGCTATGCAAAGGCTGCAGAACTGTCAACATCTTATTCCACAGGCCAACGTACGGCATTAGAATATGGTCCTATTACACCCTGCCTGTTTGGCTTGTGGAATAAGATGTTGACAGTTCTGCAGCCTTTGCATAGCAAGTGT
>ML675627.1:6624644-6706121 GCA_007922155.1 Mesoclemmys tuberculata | reverse complement strand
CACACCCCGGCCGGCTGAGGTGATTTCCGCGTCCCCGCTGGCGGGCGAGCCCCGGGGCTGGACCCGACCCGACCCGTCCCGTCCCGTCGGCGAGCGAAGCCGCGCTGTGAAGCGCCTTCCCCCGCCAGCCCCGCCCGGCCCGGCCCGGCACCCCCGGCCGGCCCCGATCCCGGCCCCGATCCCGGCTACCTCGGCACAGGGAGCGAAGGCGCCAAGCGCTGCCCCTGCCGCGCCCGCCGGCCACGGGCATCGTCCCGCCGCCGCCCCGAGCCGGGCCGGCCGCTCTCCGGCGGAGACACCCGCCGCGCGCCTCCCGCCGCAGCCTCGCGGCTCCCCTCAGCCCGGCGGGGGCCGAAACTCCTCCCCCCGTGCTCACAGCCCCCCCTCACAACCCCCCCCCACACTCCCCTCCCCACCTACACACACCCACACACTCCCCTCCCCCCCTCCCAACCCCCCCACACACTCCCCTCCCCACCTACACACACCCACACACCCCCCTCCCCCCCTCCCAACCCCCCCACACACTCCCCTCCCCTCCCCACCTACACACACCCACACACCCCCCGCCTTCCCTCCCAGCCCCCACACCGCTTCCCTACCAACCCCCCCCCCCACACCCCTACCTTCCCTACCAACCCACACACACACACACCCCTACTTTCACTACCAGCCCCCCCATCCGTTCCCTACCAACCCCCCACACACACCCCTACCTACCCTCCCAGCCTTCACACAACCCTCCCCTAAAAACCTACACACACATCCCACCTTTCCCACCAGCCCCCCATGCCCCTTCCCTACACCCACCCTCTCTCTACCAGGTTCTCCCCATCCCTTACCTAGCAACCTCATCTTGCCCTGGACACACCAGCAGAGAAAGGCATTTTACAGGTAAGAGGATCTTGCAAAAACAACCCCAAACCCCTCTGTGCCAGTGCCTTCCCAGCCATCTCTTTGCTCCCCAGGCTCTCTTCCCTTTTCCTCCTCACCCAGCCCTCCTGAGGGTTAAAACATTAATACAAGTCAAAGAAAAGTGCTTTGCTTTCAAACTCAGCACAAGTTCCTCTGCAAGAGACGAGAAGCAAGGACCCGGAAAATAGGGCAATGTGGATCTGAAGATGTGGGGCAGTGGGAGAATATTTACATAGGCGGATCCCTCAGGAGCTGGGTCTGCTGTGAGTTTAGTTGAGGCTACAGGGAGATACAATCATCCCATGAGGATGAAGGTCTCTAAGGATGCTCTTTAGTCCCTTGGCCTCTGCAGAGGGTGGGGGAAGAGGAACAAGGTAACAGAAGCAATGGAAATAAGGATGAGCAGTTTCTTTGGCTCTTACAGGAAAAGCTCTTATTAAAACTGCCCAGGGAGCACTGTGTATGTCTGTTAAGTGAGGCATTGGCAATTTTCTGCCACTCAAAGCCATCTCATCAGAGCAAGACTGGAGGCTCAGAGCACATTATTATGGATAATCCCTAGGCCAGCAAAGCAAGACTACAGAAGGGTTTGGGTTTTATTTTTTTAAACAGATCCACCGCGACAGCAGACTCGTGATCAGTGTGACAGCATTTGCCATTCTGTTGGAGAGCATCACTGCTTGGAACTGAACGCAGATGAAGCAGACGCCAATATACGTAAATGAAAATAATGTCACGCAGCTGTTCTTGGCATTGCCACCTTTCTGGTATCACTTAATAGATCAGCTCTGATTGACATGGCCTGTCACTGATTGTGCAGCTTAAAACCAGTTTGTCCTTTTATAGGTATGTTTTACTATTTGACTCTGTGTTATGTTATAGTTATCATGAAGGCTATGATTTTGTTACTCAATTTTTAGTCAGCTAGGTCTCACTGCCACTCTGGTCTGATATATCTGCCACCCTGTCTCCATCATGGAGGGACAGACACACCAAACCTGAGTGGTGGTGCGACCCGGGCACTAGATTGCAATGCTCGGAGCAGGCTCCAGGCCCACAGGAGCTGAGGTTGCAGGGATCAGAGACTTCATTAAAATTCATGCTTGTTGTGAAAATGTGACTTCTGTAGCACATTAGGAAGGGAAAAAAAATCAAATGCACTGCACACAATGGGGACTAACTGGCTAGGTGGTTGTACTGCTAAGGATCTGGGTGTGATAGTGGATCACAGGTTGAATAAGAGTCAACAACATGATGCAGCTGTGAAAAGGCTAATATTCTGGAGTGTATTAACAGGAGTGTTGTAAGAAAGACACTGGAGGTAATTGTCCTACTCTGTTTAGCACTGATGAGGCCTGAGCTGCAGGACTGTGTTCAGTTCTGGGTGCAAAACTTTAAGAAGGATGTGGATATACTGGAAAGAGTCCAGAGGAAAGCGAGAAGAAAAAATGTTTAGAAGACCTGACCTCTGAGTCAAGGTTAAAAAAACTGAGTGTTTTGTCTTGAGGAAAGACTGAGGGGGAACCTGATAAGTCTTCAGATGTGCTAGGGCTGTCATAAAAAGGATTGTGATCAATCATTCTCCATCAATCCAGTGACGATAGGACAAGGAGTAATTAATTGGCCACGAGGGAGATTTAGGTTAGATATTTTAGGAAAAACTTTGTAACTCTAAAGGATAGTTCAGCTGTGGAATAGGCTGCCACAGGAGGCTGTGGGATCCCTGTCACGGGAGGGTTCTAAGAACAGGTGTGACAAACACCTGTCAGGGACAGTTTAGTTATTACTTAATCCTGCCTTGAGTGCAGGGGACTGGACTTGATGACCTTCCAAGGTCCCATCCACGTTTTTATGATTCTCAAACCATCACCTTATTGATAACTACAGTAGTGCCTACAGGCCTACTGTGTTGGGTGCTTTACATGCACCTCGTAAGACACACTCCCTGCCCCAAAAAGCTTACAATTTAAATCAACAAGGCAGGTGACGTGTGTGAGGGGAATCAGAGGCCCAGAGAAGAGAATTAACTTGCCCAAGGTCTCCCAGCTGGTGAGTGGCAGAGTTGGAAACAGAATACAGCTCTCCTGCATCCCAGACCACTGCTCTGTCCTCTAGACCAGGGGTCCCCAATCACCGGTCCGTGGACCAGGACCGGGCCGTTGGGGGTTTTTTGCCGGTCTGCGGCACCGCCGCAGACCAGCACTAAACACTGACAGTGTGCTCTGCTCTGTGGCGGCTCCGAGCACACTGTGTGGGGCGGGGCAGCGGGCTGGCCTCAGTAGACGCGGCTCCCGGCAGAGAACATTATGCGGGGCGTGCCGGCGGGCTGGCCTCAGTGACTAAACTCCAACCCCCTCCATAATCCCGCCCTCACATGACCAAAGCCCCACCCCTGCCCCACCCCCACCCCGCCTTGCCGGGCCATGGAAAAATAGTCTTGCTTGAAGCCGGTCCCTGGTGCAAAAAAGGTTGGGGACCACTGCCCTAGACCACACTGCCATGGCTGGTGGGCAGTAGGAGTTACTGAGCGCTTAGAATATTTCTAGTTTATGAAATAATTCTTCTGAACTGAAACCTGCTAATTGGGCTCAGAGTCTATGTAACCAGTTGTTCCTATCATTCTTACCCTCATAATTATACCTAGCTCTAAGACAACACTTTTCATCGGTAAGATCTCATAGCACTTTGTCAAGGTCATCAGTATCATTATCCCGTTTTACAGGTGGGGAAACTGAGGCACAAAGCAGTGAAGTGACTTGCCCAAGATCAAGCAGGGCAGCAGAAGAGCCCGGGATAAAGCCCAGGTCTCCTGAGTCCCAATTCAGTGCTCTATCCTTAGGCCTCCCCCTCCCATGCCTTCCAAGTCTGTTATACCCATCTTGTCTTAATTTAGGCCCTGCTCCTACAGTCAGACCCATGTGCCCTGCTGGCCTCCCTGTGGAATTTAAGGTGTTACTCTTGACCTATAAGGTCCTAAAATGGCCTGGGACCTTCCCAGTTGAGAGATGCCCGTGTGTGCCACAGCGGAGGCACGTGAGCTAGAGTGCCACTGGCACAGAAGAGAGGTGGTGGTAGTATATTTTCAGTAAGAACTGCTCTACTATGTACTTCATTTTGCATGTTGGTCTGAAATCGCCCAGTTATACTGACATTCATGGCAAGCTGGATCGTCCTTGTGTTTGAGCAGTAGGGTTGAGAGAGCTGGGGCTAGGGTTACCTATAGGAATTTGAAGGTTTTTAATTGTTTGCCTGCCTGGGTGCTTGTGTGAAGAGAAGGCGGAAGGTGCTGCTGGTTTGTTTCTGTAATGGGAACAGATGGGAAGGGCAGCCAGAGCCTGGGATAGGTGCTCATTAATGGGTGTTATTTAAATCTGAAATCAGAAATTTATCACAAATAAAAAATCAGTTGAGTGACTAAAGATCTGATTTACCCACCTTCCTTTTTGCCAAACATTTCACAGGCATTTTGACTGATTTTTTGATTGCTACCTTACTTAATCACTGGAAGAAATCAGTTCATGAGGAATGCAGTTGGAGTTTAACTTTTTTTTCTTTTTGCTTGAACACACACAGCAATTGCTGTGCAATCGTTGAGCAATTGCTGTAGTTTACTGTTACCAAAGTGAGTAAGCGTGGGAATTAGCTGGGGCTCTGCAGCATTTTCCATGGAAATGAGCCTGATCTTATACTTAGGAACATAGGACAGGAAAGGTCATCCCAAGTCCAGACCCCAGCTATCCTAAGAAACCCCATCATATCCTGTTCTTAAATTTGTCAAGCTCCATCTTAAAAATCCATAAGCCCAATCCTGCAGTCCTTACTCAGACAACATACCCATTCACTGCAGTAGGACTTTTTTTGCCCAGTCTCGGGGTGCAGAAAGGGCACTTTTGAACCATAAGGAATCCCATCACGTTTTACCAACACAGCAAATAGATATACAAAAACTGGATCAAATTTGGTGAAACTCAGGGTATGTCTATACTCCAAACAGTACAGTAGTAGCAGTGCAGCTATGCCACTGTAGCACTGTAAGTAGACACTTGCTACAGCAAGGGAAGGGTTTTTCATCATTATAATAAATCCACTCTCTCGAGTGGTGGTAGCTTGGAAGAATTCTTCCGTCAACCTAGCAAGGCCTATACCAGGGTTTAACTACATCTCCTAGGGGTGTGAAGTTTTCACTCCTGAGCAATGTAGCTAGGTCAATCTATGTTTTAGGTGCAGACCAGGCCACCATGGGTCTGTAAAAGTATAATAAAAAAGTGGCATTTGGCCCGCCATGCACCAAGATCCCTTCATTCACTGCTGAAGTACAGTCATTTCCAGGGTGGGTGAGAAACAGCAGCTGTATTACAAAACAGGGCAAAACCACCCATGGAGTTTAGGGTTAAAAGTGAAGACAACTAGCGGGAGCTCTTTAATTCGGAATGCTAAGACTTGATGCATCTGAGCTCTACTCATGCAGTGGAGATGGGAGCAGAATTCACGCTGCACTAAGCAAACACCCAACGCTCTATCCTCACGTGGACCACGGTCAGCATAGCAAGGGATATGAAGGGGAACAAGAAGAGTTTCTACAGTTATGTTAGCAACAAGAGGAAGATTAAGGAAAGTGTGGGCCCCTTACAGAATGGGGGAGGCAACCTAGTGACAGAGGATGTGGAGAAAGCTGAGGTACTCAATGCCTTTTTTTGCCTCTGTCTTCACAGACAAGGTCAGCTCCCAGACTACTGCACTGGGTGGCACAGAATGGGGAGGAGGGGAACATCCCGCAGTGCTGAAGGAACAGGTCCAGGACTATTTAGAAAGATTGGACATACACAAGTCCATGTGCCCAGATGCAATGCACCCAAGGGTGCTCAGGGAGTTGGCTGATGTGATTTCAGAGCCAATGGCTATTATCTTTGAAAGCTCGTGGCAACTGGGGGAGGTCCCCGATGACTGGAAAAAGGCAAATATGTGCCCATCTTCAAGCAAGGGAAGAAAGAGGATCCAGGGAACTATAGGCCGGTCAGCCTCACCTCAATCCCTGGAAAAATCATGGAGCAGGTCCTCAAGGAATCCATTTTAAGACACTTAAAACAGAGGAAGGTGATCAGGAGTAGTCAACATGGATTCACCAAGGGCAAGTCATGGATGACCAGCCTGATTGCTTTCTATGAAGAGGTGACGGGTTCTGTGGATGAGGGGAAAGTGGTGAACGTTATATATCTTGACTTTAGCAAAGCTTTTGATACGGTCTCCCACAGTATTCTTATCAGAAAGTTAAAAAAGTATGGATTGGATGAATGGAATATAAAATGGATAGAGAACTGGCTAGAGCAAAAGGCTCAACGAGTAGCGATCGATGGCTCCATGTCTAGCTGGCAGCTGGTCACAAGCGGAGTGCCCCACAGGTCGGTCCTGGGGCCAGTTTTGTTCAACATCTTCATTAATGATCTGGAGGATGGGGTAGATAGCACCCTCAGCAAGTTTGCAGATGACACTAAGCTAGGGGGAGTGGTAGATACCCAGGAAGGGAGGGATAGGATACAGAAGGACCTAAACAAATTGGAGGATTGGGCCAAAGAAATCTGATGAGGTTCAACAAGGACAAGTGCAGAGTCCTGCACTTAGGACGGAAGAATCCTATGCACAGCTACAGACTGGGGACCGACAAGCTAGGCAGCAATTCTGCAGAAAAGGATCTGGGGGTTACAGTGGATAAGAAGCTGGATATGAGTCAGCAGTGTGCCCTGGTTGCCAAGAAGGCTAATGGCGTATTGGGCTGCATTAGTAAGAGCATTGCCAGCAGATCACAGGAAGTGATTATTCCCCTCTATTTGGCATTGGTGAGGCCTCATTTGGAGTATTGTGTCCAGTTTTGGGCCCCCCACTACAAAAAGGATGTGGACAAGTTGGACAGAGTCCAGCGCAGGGCAACAAAAATGATTAGGGGGCTGGAGCACAAGACTTATGAGGAGAGGCTGAGGGAAATAGGCTTGTTTAGTCTGCAGAAGAGAAGAATGAGGGGGGATTTGATAGCAGCCTTTAACTACCTGAAGGGGGGTTCCAGGGAGGATGGAGGTAGGCTATTCTCAGTGGTGGCAGATGACAGAACATGGAGCGACAGTCTCAAGTTGCAGTGGGGGCGGTCTAGGTTGGACATTAGGAAAAAGATTTTCACTAAGGTGGTGGTGAAGCATTGGAATGGGTTACCTGAGGAGGTGGTGGCATCTCCATCTTTAGATGTTTTGAAGCTGTGGGTTGACAAAACCCTTGCCGGGATGATTTAGCTGAGGATAGTCCTGCTTTGAGCAGGGGGTTGGACTAGATGACCTCCTGAGGTCCCTTCCAACTCTAATATTCTATGATTCTATATAAACTCACTCACTCTCTTTCTATTTATACCTTCCTCAAAGATAGCAGCTATAGGATAGAGTCTCTATTTTAGCTGAACCCTGATATGAAGGGGGAAGTTCTATGGGATATTATAAACACCAGATACTCTGAAGCTACAGCTGGGAGATATAATTTAGCCTGATGACCTTTGGGTTTACAGGTCTTGATTCAGCAAGACAAGGTAATATCTTTTCCTGGACCACCTTTTGTTGGTGAAAGAAACAAGTTTGTCTCTCCAATATCCTTGGACCAGCATGGTTACACCTACACTGCAAACAAGAATGGAAGGTATCTAATTTTGATTCAGCAAAAAATTTATGCACATACTTAAGGCGTAATGACTTCAATGGGACTTAAGGTTAAATAAATGCTTAAGTGCTTTGCTGAACTGGGATGAACTGAAGCATTAAAGTGTTTCGCTGAACAAGGTCATTTAGACTGGCCCATGATACCACACCAGTTTTTGAAATCATTCTATTCCCTTCCCTTCCAGCAAAGCTTATTATAGGATTTGTTTAGTGTAGACTATGATGAATGCACAAAAAGGGACTAATATCTAAGGGCTTGGCTACACTTCAGCATTAATCCAGAATAATGTAGGATGTGAATTTAAAGCTGATTAAGTATTCCTGATTAATGCCACGTGTGGACGCTCTTATTCCCAAATAAGAGTGCCGTATTCTGAATTAGATTAAATTTCTGTGAATTAAGGTAGTTCAGAATAAGATTTTTATTCTGGAATAACGGCACCCACACATGGAGTTAATCAGGAACAACATCCCATGTAGACAAGCCCTAAGAGATAGACAAAGGAAGAAAGTGCCCTAATCACTGGACCATCCTATTCTACACTTGGGAGACCTCAGTTCATCTCTGTTTTACCTTGGACAAGTCATTCTGTTCCCCATCTGTAAAATCGCACAGGGGATGAGGATAAAGCCATCAAAACCATCAGGGGATGAGGATAAAGCCATCAAAGGCGCACAGATACCTTGGTCAAATATGGGGCCTTAGAATTACCCAAGGCAGAGAAGACTGGATGAAGTGGGAAGCCCTAGGATGGGGTTTCCATTTCATTTGTGCTGCTTGTGAGCATTGCAAAAGAAGCTGGTTTGTAGCAGGGAGCTATTAATTATTATTTCAAAGTCCAGTAGTGCCGACAATCAGATACCGTCCACACACAGGTCTACTATCACTGCCCTGAAGGGCACACAGTGTAAGGGGACAAGGATAAGACAATCAAAATATGTCTCAAGAAAAATATTAAATCAATAGCAATGAGTTGAATGATGATGGGGTGGTGGCTAGGTGAACTAGGATGAGAAGGGCAAAAAGGGCTGCATGGAAAAAATGCAGAGAGAGATGGTATCTTTTACTTTGTGTGAGTACAGCTTTGTACTTCATCTCAGCTGGGCACATCATAATTCAAATAATAAGAGTGGAGGAAAGAAGCAAAATGAGCCCCCAAATTGCTGTCAGTGGTGGAACGCAAGGCTCAGAGGGTGAGGAGACCTGATCCACTCAGATGTTGGCCATATCTGGGCCGAGAAGGCTGGGAATTTTTAGCTGGATTCAGAGTGGAGGCGGGACATGGTGAGATGGACAGGAATGTTGAGAGCTGCCCTTTGCATGGACTAGGGGGAAGCAACGTCAGATTCGGCATGGCTGGAGACAATGGAAAAGAGAAACAGTGCTGGAGAAATGGCCCATATAAAGGATGCTACAGTACAAAAGGCAAATGTTACAGTGGCTTGTAAAACAAGTGAGGAGGTCATTCCATTCTATGCAGCTTAGCAAGGATGTGGAGCTCCGCAGTGGGCAGCACGCTAGTTAGGAGACTGACAAATTAGAGAGGGTCCCAAGGCAAGAGACAGAAATGATCAGGGTCTGGAAAACACAACCTGCCATGGGAGGTCAGTAAGAATTGAGCGTGGAGGGGGATACATGAAGCTGTCCAGCTGAGATAGAGAGGACACAGTGCAGCTATTGTCATCCAGCAAGACGCACAAAACAAAGATGAACTGGGCTTCAGATGCAGCAGGGAAAATTCAGGTTAAATGGAAGGAAATGTTTCATGGCCCACACACAGCTCCCAGTTACACCAAGGCAACCCCAAGCCAAGACGGGGCATAACTGAGCGCAGAATTTCTCCTTGCGACTATAAAAGAGCAGTTAGATAACAGAACAAGCTGCCCAGGGGGCCACTGAGCAGCTATCTGTACAACAATTCATGGCTAGAGGGATAGGCCGAGCTCCTCAAAAGGTATTTAGGCATCTAATTCCCATCAATTTCTATGGGAGTTAGGTGCCTGATTTCCTTTGAAGGTCTAGGCTAAAATATATTCAATCATCCTGCAATACCCGTGGGAAGACAAGTCCAAGTAATTTTGTAATCCTGAGCAGGAGACGGGTTTAAGTCAATGACAGCTGGTTCCTGCCCACCCACGTCTTGTGGCTGCAGGGCCATTGGACAGTTGGCGCAGCTTCTTCATGGCTAGGTCTTTTTGAACACACTGAGCATATGCATGGTGGGAATCTCCGGGGTATATTCTTCTTCTGTTTCTCAAGAACATGCGAGTATATAAGCAAAGAAGATCTGGACTCCATAGAGGCAATTTTGCTATCCATTCTCTTTGAAGATGCTGCATCCTACCTGCTGCTGGAGGTGCCTTCTCATGAGAGAATATTGCCCATTTTACAGTGAGACACATGCTCTTCCCTTTTACGATGTAAAAGAGAGGACAGCTTTGAAATCCACATTAAACAAACCTTCAGGAAGACTCAATGCAGTACTTATACATTACCTATATATTTGGGGGATGGGTGTATCATTGGGACACTGGATGGTGAAGGAGTTGGGCCTGGCCATTAGAGGCTTTCGCCTCAAAGCGGCTGGTTCAAATCCTACTAATGATGGCACGTGCTGTGAAATTAACACTAACTGAGTTGGTGCTGTCATTCGACTTCCCAATGAAAAGGTGTTTGCATCCTTAAAACCACCATCCTCATTGGTTGTCTCATCAGAGAAGTCAAGGGCAGAGGAGGATTGGGGAGTGAACATTGGTACAGTGACACACTTCATTGTAATGCCCACCCAGTGAGAGTTGGTTGTAGATTCACAGGGCGGTGTGGAAAAGCTTGCACTGCTAGTGCAGGTGCTGTGATACTATTGTGAATATACAGAGGATTTCAGTTGTATGGGTTTGCGGAGCCCAACAGCTTTTGCCACCATGCAGGGGGAGAGGAGCGAGGGAAATGTACCAAGTAGCCAATAACATCATTCCTGGTACAGAGAAATATATGTGGATAAAAGGAGGAGAAACACGTATATGAGTTTACAATACCACAATCATAGCTTAAACCAATCACACAATTGCCATATAGCTGGGGAACGTTAGGTGGAGTGTTGGGGGAATGTCCAGTAATGATGGAAGCTTGCACTGTAATACTACTTTATTTCATAGAATTCAGAACGATAACACACAAGAACCCAAAAGCAGAGCGAGACAAAGCAGGCTGCTCCTTAAAAATAGAGGCACAGCTCACCCCCACTTTACTCTAGGCTGTCTACCTGCAGAACTGACTGACCACGGGCTTCCCTACACAGCCCCCGCCTGCAAAGCCAAACCAGGAAACCACTTTCAAATAAAAGTGATAGCTTGTCATTTTAACAGTTTTCAATACACTACATGCACAACGTTCTCCATGAAAGGCATTACCACACTGGGTTCTTCTCTGCCTCCCTCAGGTTCTAGGATGGATTGTTTTAGAGGTGATGTTCGGAGGGAGTGAGAGGAGGTGGCTCACACTCACCCAGCACAAGTTTCTGCTTTGCTTTTCCATGTGTGATTATTTTTGTCCAGAGATTTATAGGTTGGTCAGACTAATATTTCCCCACCATCCCCACAGAGTCTTGGGTTCTCGTACTGCAGCCACTTTAGCATTGGAGCTGATGTCACCGCCTATATTTTGTGTGGATTACATACTGAGTGGCAGTGGATTTTTTCTTTTTTTTTTTAAATGCACCATTTGCAAACAACAGCCGTGACTCTAGGTAGCAAAAGGCTGCAGAGTTCATGTCCTCATGAAGTAAGATTGCCAACATTCCACAGAGAAGGCAGGAGGATAAAGATGTTGTTTAAAAACAATGAACTTTATGGTACATTTGCTAGAGCAAAACCCATTAAGCGGAGTTGCAGTCACGGGGGGAATTCTCGGAACTATGGTCACTGCATGTTGACCTGGGACTCTGTGGAGAAGCTAGGGAAAATTCAACGTTCAAGCTGGTAAACCCCAGCTTCTAGGGTGACTAGCCATGACAGAAGGACATTGGGAGTGATGTAAGCAGAAGGAATCTACATAGGAGAGATGGTTGCAGTGTGAACTGTGTCTGGCATGGAATAAGAAGGGAGGCGTAACCCTGGAAAACTGGCTCAGGTGATCAGGGAGTTTAATGGAAGCAATGCCAACAGCTACAAGTGATGTAGAAAAGAGGCAGTCAAATCATCATAGCACCTGGAGCAGGGCAGAAGGAAAGGAGGGAGAACAGAAGGGTTTTTGCTTCTCTTTTAGAAATGAGAGGAAAGATGGTCTTGTGGTTAAGACACTGGATTCAAGATATCTGGCTATTTATTCCCAACTCTGGCACAGACTCCCTGTCTGACCTTGGGCTAGGTAGTCTTCCTGGAGCCTCCATCAGTAAAATGAATATGATACATCCTTGCTTCATCGGTCTGCTCTATTTAGATGACAAGCTTGTCAAGGCACAGACTGCCACTATGTGTTTATGCAGTACCTGGCACACTATGGCTCCAATCTCACTTTGGGCCTCTCTGTGCTTACCATCATCGTCAGTATGCAATCCCCAAATGGCCAAAGACTTTTTACAGATCGAATGCAACCCGGCTTCATCTCTCACTAGGTCCTTAAGATGCTCTGGTTGGATGTCCAGTTCATGTCCGTTGTTGGTGATCTTATCATACCACTGAAACCTCTGGAGACTATGAGGTCACCGGCCATGAAGTGGCATTCTCTGGTAAATTCCTGCCTTTAGGTGCCGCTGCAATATAAAAAATATAAACCAAGTATGAGAATTCCCAGGGCTCTTTGGGTAAGCATAGGGGATATTAACAAAGGTGATCTTCCAAATTCCTGGGTAATTACATTCCAGACAAGCTGAATTCCCTCCCCAACTCCCCAGCTACATCCTGCTTCTTCACAATTGTAAAAGGAAGATCTGAAATGTTTCCTGTCTCGCAAAACTCTAAGGGATAAAAGATGTAAGTCTTCTCCATTTGTAGGATGCCTTCCCTAGGCTGTTCTGTTAATTAGGAGAGGAGCTGGGAACTTATATCTGCAAGTGGTCAGGCAAGCATTAGCTTTGCTAGGGAGAGCCAGGCTGCTCAAAGCCACTTTCCATTGTGCAGATATCTTCTGTATGCAGAGTATAGCCAATTGTATTGCAGACCCCAAAGGTTAAAAAATAATGAGTCGGAGTGCAAAAACCCCCACAAGATTGACATAAAAATACACTTTGGGTGCTCTCTATCTTTCTGTCAGGAGTGGTTCATGACCATGAATGCCAACCTCAGGGCAGACTGCCAGGAAGCAGGGCAGAAAACCCAAACTAGTCATGTGTTCTATAATTAGATGTCACCAACTCAGTAATAAAATGTGAACCCCTAAAGCACTGTAGCAGTCTTACCAAGGAGTCACAGAGTCCCCTTGGGCATTCCCATCTCTTATGTCATCCAGGCAAGCAGGGGACTTAGTGATATTTGGTTACTGTACACCAGTGCTTCTCAACCAGTTTGTCATCAGTTGTTGGCTACATGTGTTTGCGTCCCCATGTATGTGTTGTCCCAGCTGTGCACAGGTAACCGGAACGACACCCACGATCAAATGAATCAAGATGACCATGGATCCTCTGAGCAACGAAGGCATCCGGCTAGGTTTATAGCAATGAAACACAAATGAGAAGCGACCTATAGCTTACAAGTACACTTAACATACGAGTGCTCCTTTGCAATGGAACGGCTCCGTTAACGGCGGAGCTCTCCATTCTCCCCTCAGCCGGACAAAGTTGTTGCCTCTGACATCCTCTTTTATACAGTGTTACAGACAAGTTTCGTTTTCCCCCTTTGACGCAGGTAGTTGCCACCCTCAACGTCGTATAATATCACCCATTACCTTGTCCCTGATGGTTCGGTCAAAACATCTCTATTCCTCATATTAACAAGACATTTCTATCCATTCTAGTGGCATCTGAGGAAGGCAGTGAGCCCTCGTTATCTCTGGGGTATTGGTCCCTGTCTGGGATGTGCTTGTGCCTAACACTTCTTTGGAATGTGTGTTGAATGTGGGGAATGTATCAACAGTGTTTATACCAGCTCTGTTCTTGCCAGTTACTAGAAGTCTGCCAGCTTTCCGAGCATGACTCCTGCTAACAGACTTGACCATGCTTTTAGCTCAGGCCTCATACCTGGCCTGTTATGCTAGGCCTCAGGCCTCATACCTGGCCTGTTATGCTAGGCTTTCTGTTTCAGTCTCTTACTTTCTACTACACTGTTTACTACTGTTGGCCACATATGTGTTATGTGGGCCACAGTCAATACTACCTGTATGGCCCTGAGGATGTCACATGGACCACAGCTGTGTGCTGAATGGGCCGCATGCTGAGAACCACTGCTATATACTGAAGATCCCAAAAGATTTGGATTGGGAGCAACCTGAAAAGACCAGCCACTTACCCCAGCTCAATGTATACCTTAGATCACTCACCAAAGTCAACGCCTGCAGCTAAGCTTGTATTAAACTCACTAAAGATTTATTAGCTAGGAAAAAGAAATGAGTTATTACAAGGTTAAAGCTGGTGAACATACACAAATGAGTTACAGTCTATGGTTTTAAAAGGTGATAGAGCTATAACAGTCTGTCACCTCTGAATGACATTGAGGGCTAACTCAGGTTGACCCTGGGGATCACTGCTTCCACTTCATAGCGCCAGCCCTGTGAAAGTCCGAACAGCAAAAGATAAATGAAAAATTTTCTTGTCAGCTATTTTTATTTCCTTCTCCCAGAATTCAAGCAGATAGAATGAGCCCTGTTGCACGGAGCCTCTTCATGGGAGTGAAGGGGCACTTAATCAAGTCTTTCTATTACCATGTGCCACAATGGGCCATATAGTTTTGATAGGCCACCTTAATGATTAGAATGATCCCTCCTGACCAGGCTCACAGTTTCAGAGCAAACATTTTTTTTATAGTCATTGAGCAAAAACTTAAAATGTTACCTTATAGCATGTGATAAAGGTATTACAAGTTAGATTAATGCATGCAGCAACTTACAAGCATTTCTTAAAGTCTAAACACATTGTTATAAGTTCAATACCCTCCTTAGCCATATCCGGTCTGCCAGCATCACACTCTCTATCTGCCTTCTGGTTTTGAATCTTTAGGGTACACTTAAGTCGTACTGTCAAGTTTTTCTCCACAACCACTAGTGCTAGAAACTTTCTTGAAAGAAAGCAAGCTGAGAGTCTCATGGAATCACCTGACTCCAGGGGCTAGAGCTTTAGGAAAAATCACCATGAAATAAAAATCACAAGAACTGGCAACAAAGGTCTTTTCCAGTTTGTTATTTTCATTCTGTAATGAAAAACACTCCCCTACTGCATGTTCTCTAAATCTGGATATGGAATTGCTGCTTTTAATCACTTCCCGGCCCAGGGACCAAACAATTCAGGGAGATGTTTGAAAATATTGGCTTGTCTGTCTAAGAATATCTGCACCTACAGAAAGGTGACTCTGATAGCACAGGTTAAAAAAACTCTGTGTTGGGGAATATCCATTTCATACATGGACTGGACAAGGACAGCCACATTTCACCATTTCTGCATCTAGTGTAACTTGCACAAATTCACTTATACGGTGGGTGGTAATACAAAATGGCAAGATCCATTTGCAGAACCTGGCCCTGAGTTCCCACAGAATAGGCCCTCCGTCTTCTTTAGGAAGGTAAGTGCTTCCCCATTATTGTCTTTCATTAATCAAAACTATTCTCAGAATCCACATTGTGAACTGTCTAAGCTACACATATCAGGACGTAAATGGCTTTTAGGAAGAGCGGTTTTCAAGAGTCCATAGAAAGGATTTTGGTGCATGATAAAAAGCTTGTAACATGCACAGCCTGGGCAGAACAAGAGTATGGGACAGATCGCTACATTATTTCCTTTGTAAAGAACAGCCAAGTGAGGCTGCAATCAGTTTGATTGCTGTTTTCTGAACTGTAGATAAATGGGTGGATGGGATTTGTTCTTACTGCACATTTTTGTTATCAGTAATGGAGTCAGAATGACAGCCCCAGGGAGCTGATGTCCTGTATTTATCCCACAGCACAGGGACACTGTAAGCAGCAATACAGTGCTATGAACAGCGTAAGAGAGGGATTTGATTTCTGTGACCCATCCTCTCTTTTGCCTCTTGCGGAGAATGCCAGTGATGATGCTGTCTTGGTGGTTGTGAGGTTGGCATTACTTTTTGGCACTCCAGGCACTTTTCCCGCAGCTGGGAATTTACCTGAGACCCTCACAACTCATTTCATCTAATCCACCAAACATCCATTGTGAAGCAACATTACAGCATTGGTAGTGCAGGAAGCAGCTATGCGCTCCAGAACTCTTCTGAGCAGCAGCTGTGTCTCATGGTCTCACCACCAATTTTCAAACCTCCTTGGGACACATCTCCCGTCTTTGACTTATTTTCTCTCCCCCTTGTAACAAAAAAAGTTTAGAAAACGTGACCTAGGAGGAAAGGTTAATAACCTGGGACATGCTTGGCCTTGAGAAAACAAGACTGAGGGGGACCTGATAACGGTCTTCAAATATGTTCAGGGCTGTTATAAAAAGAATGGGGATCAGTTGCTCTCCATGTCCACGGAAGGTAGGATCAGAAATAATCGGCTTAATTGACAGCAAGGGAGATTTAGGTTAGACGGTGGGAAAATCTTTCCAACTCCCAGGGTAGTTAAGTTCTGCTTCAGAATAAGTTTGTGGAATCCTCGTCACAATGCATCAGGGATAACCTAGGTTTACTTGGTCCTGCCTCAACACAGGGTCCTTTCCAGCCCAACATTTCTATGACTTTAAGGCACGCTTTCCTCCCTGTTGTCGGCCATCCTGATCGTGAGTAGCAGCACAGGAGGAACAGCAGGCTCAGTGTTGTTGCCATGACATGCTTCTCCTAGGGGGGAGGTCAGAAGCAGGTGGGGTGGGTCAGGGAAAGGCATAGGCTTCACGCCCTGTCACAGGTTTAGTTCCTCCACAGCACCTCCTTGGGATGGGTGGGGGTCCAACAGTCACCCAGCCTCTCCTTGGTAAGGTCCAGGAATGGATGCTCAGCCTGCTGGCTGAGTGTCTCCCTTCCAGGACCCTGGAACAGTACCCAAAACCCAAAGGGAAACAAACCAACAATGCTCAATGTGGCACAGTCCCCCCCCCCAATTTGGGGAGCCTTTGGCAAGCTGCAGCCTGGTTTAACCTCCTCCGGCAAGCTCCCAAAAAGTGTCACGGCGGGATGGTTTGGAGACCAGCCTGCCTTCTCCTTGGGGGCTTGGAGAGCCAGTAGCCACATGAGCAGGCATTTTTCACCAAAAATAAATGCTTCGATGCAAACTAATAATTTCAAATAGCTCTGTTTCTGCATCATTCTTCTTCCTGGGCTGCTGGAAGGATAACACAAGACACAGCCCCTGCTGCTAAGTGGCTGATAGAGTCATGATTTAGTCCATAATAAATTATTTGATTATAAGGAATAAAATAACTAATAAAAATAATGAACAAAAGTGTTATAAAATAATATTCAGCTTTTATATAGTGCTTTTCATGCCTTAGATTTCCAAGTATCTTGTATATCAGATGGGGCAACTGAGGTACAGAGTGGTACCAGGAACAGAAAACCAGTTCTGCTGAGTTCTTATCCAGTGATTTATCCATTAGGCTGCAACTCACACCAACTTCAAAGATAAACTGCATAAGAGCATTGTCTAGGTTCCAACCTCATCTTTTCACCTTTCACTTCCACTGAAAGGAACAATAAACAAACCCAGTCCAGAGCCTAGGATCAACAGAAGAGGGATCCCCACTTCCTTAGGGCCCGGAGTTATCCATCTGACACATAATGAAAATAAAAACGAGGTGCCTGATCTTGCCCCCACTGAAGGCAAAAGGAGTCTTACCCCATGAACAAAACCATCATAACTCCATTCTGCAACCTACTCTCGCAGAGAGCTACTGTACTCTACGAGTTAGGATGGCCTTGTGGTTAAATCACTGGGCTGGTTCTCAGGCGGTAGGGTTCAGTTCTTGGCTCTTGCGCTGGTTGAGAGTTGTAATTTTGGGTTCCTTGGTTAGTGAGTGTCCGATTTCAAACACCTTTAATGGGCCCAGTACCAGAAATGGTCATTTAAAATTACCAGTCTCTTTTGAAAAATCTGGCTCTCAACCACCAAGTTCCTCCTGCATGAAACAGCTGTGACTTTTTCTTCCCTCTGGAAGCCAGACCGATTCAAGAGGAGGGCACGGGGTTGCATCCCTGACCATCAGGGCTAATAGCCATTGATGGACTGACCCTCCAGGAACTGGTCTAGTTCTTTTTTTAATCCTGTTCAAGTTTTGGCCCTCAACATCCCCTGGCAAGGAGTTCCACAGGTTAGCTTCATGATGTGCGAAGAATTACTTCCTCCTGTTTTAAGCCTGCTGCCTGTTAAATTCATGGGACGACCCGGGGCTCTTTGGGTTACGTGAAGGGGTAAATCACACTTCCTCTCTCACCTTCTTCACACCACTCATGATTTTATAGACCTCTATCATATCCCCGCTTCAGCTCCCCAGTGAGCAGCGTGGCCTAGCCTGTTCTCGTGATTGCCTCCTCCCAAACGCACAGTCTGTTTCTTTTCCACCACACACACTTTCAATCTTCAGCTTCCAAACAGGGGCAAAGTGTAGCACAGGTATACGGCAGCCTCTCCCCTTGACTGCCTTTCCCTGCCAATTATATATCCTTCCCATTACGAAGTCAATTATCTCACTGGTTTAACAATTGCCACCAAGTGGCAGTAATCCCCACCAGCAGCAGGGTGATTGCAGACTAACTTGGAATCAGCTTTTCCTGTGCTGCAGCAGACTCCGTGGACAGGGTGCTCCAGCCAATCACAGGAGGGCAGAATCTGATCCCCTTCATTAAATGCTAGCTCCCGGGTTCATTTTCAGATGGCAAAGATGAGAGGCGAGAACCTTGCTGCACAAAGGGGTTGTCCTCCAGGAGATGCAGTCGTCCGCCAGCATCTGTTCTTTCCCTGCAGTCCCCTTGTTACACTTTAGATAGATAAATACGGTGGCGTTAATAGGGTTTAGCTATTTTAATGTCAAAGTAATGTGCATAGTTATTAATATGCAAATTCTGAAAAAGCTCATTAACGCCAAGGTCTTTAACCTCCCAATGTTTTTAGGATTAGTCTTCAAAAGCAATCTTCTCTCTCTCCATATTGGATGGCATTTTTTCCAGACCGAAGAGCCTCTCCATGAAATTTACCAAGCGTCTCATTTCCACAGCCTTTGATCTACTTGGGCTTTATTCTTCTATGGCACTTTTCAAGTGAGGATCTCCAAGTTCTTTGCTGACATTAACGAAGGGCTTATCTACTTTTGGAAGCGGATTAAGCTCAAAAGCACTTGTAGTGCAGAATACAAGTGTCCCCACAGGGAGCTACTAGGAAATAGCTATTGCACTTGAAATTCACACCACAACTTATTTTGCAATAGCTTCCTGGGGTAGCCAGGCCCTTAGGGTTCCTCGACACATGGAATTATTACTGATTAACTGTTCTTGATTAATTTCGTGTGTGGACACTCTTATTCCAGAATAACGGTGTCTTGTTCCTGTTCAGTTTAACCCACTTTGAAAGTGGGTTAAAGCGAAACCTACTAGACGGGCATTAAAGACAATCACTTTGCATAGCCCTGGAGTCAATGATGCTGAACTACACTATACAGCAGGTTAGGACAGGAACTAAAGACTAGGGTTGTCTCTAGCTGAAACAACAAGGGGAATTTTTGACAGGCCGTATGCAGTGTGAATCTCCTGCACTGGAATGTGGCTATGGGTACTAGTCAATACTTGTACTCTTACCAAGAGTGCCAAAGGGTCTTTGAGGACAGCTGGTCAGAACCACAGCTTAATGATTCATCTGACATGGAGCCCTCAGCTGGCTTGAAGTCCCTTAAAGGCCTTGCTGGAGCTCTGACTGAATGCTGATTCAAAGAGAATTGAATTACCTGTACCAAATTCCTACAGAACCTCATTGGTTCTTTGAGGTCACCCATCCACAAATGCGTCCAACCCAACCCTGCCTTGTTTAGCTTGTTCTTTCTACCAAACCTAGCAATTTAGATCCTGACATGCGTCCTTAAGGCAATAATTTACCTTGATATTCTTTTCTTTACCCTTCTTTACCTGCACAGGTGGGGTGAGAGAAATATTTTAGAGCAACCATTTAACACGGGGCCTTTCGCAAGATGCAAAGAATAAATCCACCCTCCATCCCCGCGGCCATTACTTGATCTGAGAACACATCCTTAGCTCTGAATATGTTGTGTATTTTGTGTCCTGCCTAGCTTGCCATAGCTAACAGCTAGATTATTATAGGATAGCTCAGCCTGTTCTGGCTGGTCTTAGAGTAGCGTTTCCAGAGGGGTAGCCGTGTTAGTCTATATACAGCAAAAACAACAAGAGTCCTGTAGCACCTTAAAGACTAACAAATTTCTGCGAGCATAAGCATTCATGGGCTGCAACCCACTTCGTCAGCTGCATCTGATCAAGTGGGTTGCAGCCCATGAATGTTTATGCTCGCAGAAATTTGTTAGTCTTTAAGGTGCTACAGGACTCTCGTTGTTTTAGACTGGAATAACCTCAGTCTGTGTGTGTTGACATCTCCCTGTGTTCCTGTCTGCTGGTTTCTCTGAGTGAAAGTAACTTCCAAGTATCCAAACAAAGTGGCGACGAGGGTGGAATTCCTCCCCCTTAATGAAAACGTCCATTTAACAGAACAAGAACTAAACAAGGGAATGAGGGTGGACTGATTTCCTGGCTAAACCCCAGGATTATTCTGTCCTGTAAACATGGGTTTGCCCTAGCTAAAGAGTCAACTGTTGAGAAGGCCTTCTCTCTCTCTAGGTGGATTACAGCAGACTTCTGGAGTTCTTGCTTGTTTCATGGCTTGCACAAGCCTTTCAGCTAATCCCTGGTGGAGGGATGATATGCTGCTGAAGTGATGTGATGTGTCCCATTTGCCTTCATAAAATTTTCAAACTCCTGCGAGATGAACCGTGGTCCGTTGTTCTGGCAGACCGAAACGACTAAAGATGTCATGCAGTTTCTGGATAGTATTTTCGGCAGTAGTGGACAGCATTACAGAGACTTCTGGCCATTTGGAGTGGGCATCGACAACCACCAGGAACGTGCTTCCTTCAAACGGGCCAGCAAAATCAACCTGAATACACTGACACAGATTTTCACGCCAGTCCCATGGGAGTAGGGGCGCCAACTGAGGTGTGTTCCTCACACTCTGACATGAAGTACAAGCTTTTGCCTTTTCTTCAATGGCACTGTCCAAGTCAGGCCACCACAAGTAGCTTCATGCAATTTCTTTCATGCGCACTATTTCACAGGTTATGGTTAGTAAAAGACGTGGCCACGCCTAACGGCAGGCAGGAGGATGCACAATGGAAGAGAATTTCTTGTTGGTGAATATAGGGCAGAGGACAAAGTTTGTGATGAAGCTTGTGACCCAGCCTGTGTTGTGCACAGCTACAGACACACCAAAGGGAAGAACAAATTCCCTATAAAAAGGAAAATAAGAGTCTCTAAGGAGAAATGGGAAGCTCTGACTGGGCAGCAAGAAGGAATGGTGAGGGAGGCAGGACAGCTCTCCCCTTTATGCCGTTGGCTTAGAGCATGAAGGCTTGGAGCACACAGGCTCTGTTCCTCCTGTGCTGCTATCAAAAGGTTCCAGCTGACTGCAGTGAGTGCACTCCATCAACAGTGGCCTTGGGAGGTGGATCTAATATTCTTTCTTCATAGTTTGTACAGCAGCCAGCACCCACTGGGACCCTACTCCTGGACTAGGGGTGGGGTTCCTGGCCACAGGCATAATAGACAAACAACAGCAACTCTGGGCAACACGCTCACCTTCTTTTCCCCTTCCCCCCATGAAAGAGCATGGGCCAAGACCATGTCATGTCAACCCTTTCAACCCATGCAGTGGAAATTTTGCCACCCATCTACAAATGATGAGTTTAGAAAGCTGGCTTTGAAACATCTGTGGAGATGAGAGGTGGGGGGCAGGGACATTGGCTTGAGATAGTGGAAGTGAGCCAAGTGGATTTATTTGCAAGGCTAAGCCAACGAAAGCTGTCTCTTGCTCAATACCTTCCTAGAAAAGGAATGTGTATTTCTCCAGCTCAGTATATTTTCCCTTGGGCTGTGTTAAATATATTCCAAGACACAGTTTACATCCTCCTACTGCTGTGTGGCTGCTTCCACATCAACAACTGCTGGAAATCTCACAAATAACTCTCTGGGCAAGAAAAACGTTTTAAGGCTTGATTTAAAGAAAAAAAAAAAACCAACAACAAACCCACACAAAACCCATTTCCGATATAAAATTTGAATTTTCACAGGAGGGCTTGGCCCACCAGAGGGTGCGGCCAACCAGAGGGCACCTCCACCCCCACCGAAGTAGAGAACCGTACTGAAAATGATGCAAGGAAGGCCACGTCACAGATAAAAAATATCCGCTCTCAAAGGAATGGCATGAAATACCGGTGAGAGAGGTTGGGGCGTGGCAAGATAAATAGAAGAGCAATTCAGGGAAGGAGGATTCACAGACTGCGACAGCAAGCCTGTGTTTATAAAGATGAAGTCACAGTCTCTGCCTGTTTCTGAGAACAATCAAGTAATAAGGCAGGGCTGGCTTTCCGTCCTTAAAGGAAGAGCAATTTCTCATCCCCCCCCCCCCCCCCAGCCAGCCAGCCAGGACTGGGAAAGAATCCCGTGTGTCGATATGGGCCTGACGCCCTTGTGCAGTCAGACACGCCAATGCCACTGGGTGTGAGATGGAGCCTGATCAGAAAGACAGCCGTTGTACACTCACTTTGGACACAGAGGGCCCACTTCTGATTACTCTCTGGCACTGAAAACAACCCCCGCCCCAAATATGTAGGGACTGGATTTCTGCTCCCGGCAGAGTCTACGTATTGCCCTGAGGGGGTTTGCTTGCCTGAGCTTCTCTTCTCTTCCCCGCATCTCCTGGAAGGCTACGTACCCAGGCTTTCCCTCATCTGTTACATGCAGCATCCCACTCAGTTGGCTGAGAATGGGAAACTTTGGATGGTGCTCAAAAATCACATGGCTGAGAGTGGCAATAAATCCCATGCATTCCTTTGCTTGGAACTACCCCCCGTCTCTCCCTTTCCTCCCTGTGACTACTCCTTGTGGTCACATTCAGCCCTCACCCAGGTCCCCTAAAGTGCTATAGGACAAATCCAGATCTGGCCATCTATGTCTACAAGGGATGTTCCTCTGTAATCTGACCCAGCCTTTGAACTATACCTACAAACAACAGGAGCTCAGGGCAAGACTTCACCAAGTAGCTCCAGGCACAAGAAAGAAGCGAGACCTCTGGAACAGCATTTACCATACCATGATCTGATCAGCAAACTAGGCACATCCGGGCTTCTAAAATTCCATCTGAAAACACATTCCTGAGCTTCAGAAATATGGATCAGCCTAGTGTTTTAGGCAGCCTCTTATTAAATTAATACGAACTTTAAATAATATCCGTAATTGTTTTCCAGATTCTGGAGTGTGGCTTGAAAATCTGCTCTTGCACTGGAAAGGTTAAGTGGTATTTATTGAATACGGAGGAGGACTATAAATTCCTTTGCCTCTCTGGTTAACTGCTTTCCACACCCACCCACTCTTTGCATGTGTCTGTAAAAAGTGAGCCATACGATGCAAAAGCATTGTGCAATGTCGGTTTAGAAAAGTCAAAGCGCAGGAAGATTTTCAGAGTGCCGCAGTGCTGGGAGGATGTGGACGGTGCCAGGCTTTGCTAACGTGATACCAAGTCAAATCCTGACCAAAGTTAGTCAAAACTGTCAGCTCCGTGACGTGAGTCTGATGGTCTCATTGAAGCTCTTTCTGCAAACCTTGCAAAAGCCACCAGCACAACTGAAGGTCGGTGCCCTCCCTTGATGGCAGCGACATGAAAGACGCCAAGGACTGAATGACCTAAGATGACTCAGTTCCCATCCCCAGGTCAGTACTGTGGTGTACAGAAGACACCAGGGCTCCAATGTGCCCCCAACAGGAGAGAAAACAGTCTGAAATAAAAAGTCTCCCTCCAGCCTGGTGCCAGCCTGGATGTTCTAGAAATACCTGACTTCTAAGCTCCTTGGAGCAGAGGCCATCTTTTAGTTCTGTATTCATACAGGGACTGGCATCAGGTCCGACACTGGTCCATGTTTTCATCAGCGATCTGGAAGGAAATATAAAATCACTGCTGATAAAACCCACGGCCAATACAAACGTTGGTGGAGTGATAAATGAGGAGAAGGACAGGGCAGTCGCAGTCTGAACTGGATTGCATGGTCAGATGGCCCCATTTGAACAAATTACATTTTAACACAGCCTAATTGAAAGTTATAGACTAGGAGTGAGCAATGCAGGCCAGACCTGTAGCGTGGGGTACCTTGGAAAGCTGTGACTCCAGGAAGGATTCAGGGGTCACAGTGGAGAAGCAACTTAACACAAGCATTGCACTGTGAGCTCTGGCAAAAAGGGCTAATGCGATCCTTGGATGTATAAACCAGATGAGCAGTAAGTAGGAGCAGGGATGTCATTTCACCTCTCGATTCAGCACTGGGGAGACATTCTGGTGCCCACGTTTTAAAAAGAAGTTTGAAAAGTTGGAGAGGCTGCAGAGAAGAGCCTCAAAAATGATTTACAGGTTGGAGAACAAGCCTGAGAGGGAAAGAATTAAAGAGCTCAGGCTGGTGAGCTTATCAAAGATGACTGAGAGGTGACTTGATTACAGGGTCTAAGCATCTTCGCACAGAGAAAACAGGGTATTATAAAGGGCTCTTTAACTTGGTGGAGAAAAGCAGAACGAGAACCAATAGCCAGAAGCTGAAGCCAGACAAATTCTGGCTAGAAATGGAGACCGAGTTTTCAACAACGAGGGTGATTAGCCATTGGAACGAACTACCAAGGGAAGTGGGAGATTCTCCATCTCATGATGGCTTCAATTAAGACTAGCTGCCTTTCCGGAAGAGGCTTTAGCCAAACAAGTTAGGAGGTATATAGGGGTCGCTGTGTGAAATGTAATGGCTGGCGTTATACAGGAGGTCAGACTGTGACCTAACAATGCTTCGGCCTTAAGCTCTATAACCTTGTCTACGCAGCAAAGAAAAGACCTGTGGCTGGCTGTCTTGGGCGAAGGGTACGGGACTGTTTCACTGCTGTGTTAGCGTCCAGGCTTCCACACCTGGCAGAGCCCTAGAGCCCAGACCTAGAGCTGGAAGCCTACACAGCAGTGAAACAGCCCCACAGCCCATGGCCTTGTGAGCTACGGGACAGCCACAAGTGTCCAGTTGCTGTGTAGACAGACCCTGTGAGAAAACTCACACGCAGATCTCCGCCCCGCCACCAACAACACGTGAGCTGAGACGTGACTTCTGACTAGGTCTGGATGCTTTCTGTGGTTCGTTTCTTTGGCAAGGGTCGGGCATCTGTAACCCAGGCCTGCTTGGTGCGGCGCTCTGTCCTCCTCCAGTGGCAGCTCGACCAGCGAGAGCAGAGTTCCTCAAACTGTGGGGCACGTCCCGCTAGCTGGGCGTGGAGCAACATTCGGGTGGGTGGAGGCGCAGCCGGTCCTGGGACAGCCCCCATAGGGCATGGGGAAGGAGCACCAGCCAGCCCCACTCCGCCTGGAGCGCTGCTCTGGGTCTGAGCGGGGCCTTGGCACCTGGCCCCCAGTTGCTAGGGCCTCCCCCTGTCCTGCTCCCAGCCTCGGCCCCCACTGCAGCCCCCCGACAGTGGCCTGGCTCCCTAGCCCCAACCAGGGCTCCACTTCCAGCCCCAGTTGGGTAAGGCAGGAGGGGGCATGGACAGAGTCGGGGGGGCATGGGGTAAAGGTTTTGGGGGCATGGAGTTAGAGATTGATAAGCCTGCTACAGCCTTGACTAAGAGAGATGTGTCTGTTAGCTCACGCAGTAGAGACTCAGACATTAAGTTCCAGAGGACACGTTTGATTCCAGCCCCTGACAACTGGGTTCTGTTGGCACTGCACACCGTTGTGGTGCCATCTAAACAATAAGCCAATTGCCTGTAAGACAGCCACGCTGGGTATTGAACCAGGCAGAACTTTTAACTCAAGTTGTAGTGGCTTATGACTTTAAGGGCCATAGCTCCCTAGCTAGGAGCTAGAACAGCTCATATCCGCTGCAGGTTGGTTCAGCAGCAGGCTTGAATACACCCTCCCTGGGAGTCTCATCTTTGATTTTCCAGCCCATCAATTGCAATGAGAGGAGATCAGCTGGAATCATTTGGAGAAATGTCAACTGTCACTTGGCAGCCAAGAGGAAACAGGGGATGCATCAGCCAGAGCCACAGACCCCATGCAATGAAATTCTGAAACTTGCATCAACCACTTATGGAAAAATACACACTGAGTGCCAGCAATGTGGGACGCTTAGGGGCAGAACCGCATGCTCATGTTGCACGAGCAAACTGGCAAACTGCATGTCGAAATCAAGTCATTGCGCATTGGCTGCTCAGATTCCCCTCACCCGTGGCACCCAGCATCTGATTTGCACATGCAAAGTAGGCTTCCGATTGCAGGCAGAAATTGCTCACTCAAATAAGTGAAGGCCAAAAAACAGCCACGTGTTCTGTACCTATAATGGCAAATAGGCCCTGCCCTGTAACCCTGGCTGTATCTCGCTTTCCTTCAGGAGTGAATGAGAGCCCATTGAAGTAAAGGAGAATCTTTCCATTGACTACCATGGACTTGGGATCAGGCCCTCACTGAGGTTCTCATAACATGGCTGAGAGCTGGCAAGTGCTTGGCTGTCATTAAGCAAGCTCATCTCACACACAGCTCTGACAAGACCCCTCAGAGCCTACTTGCATCACCCCATTGATCCGGATCTGGGATCCTTTAATATTGTGTGTCAGCAGTAAACGTTAGAGAAATGTTCCAGCTCTCACACAGTGTGAGAGCATCATCTTTGGGACCATCTGCCATGGCCGCCTTCAGAGAGAGATCAGGAAATTAGCAGAGGCTAGAAGTGTCGGATTCACATGTACAGCTTGGGCAGCCCACAAGTCTGTTTGCTGTTTACATCTGCTTCTGCTCCAAGTGCAATCACCGGAATGGGACAGCTTACAGTCTGACTGCAGGCTCTCCCCCTCTGGCAAGAGAATCCATTGCACATTCAAAACCAGGTACAGCGGGGCAGATCCTGAGGGGTGCCCAGGACCTTTAGGCAGGGGCTGTGCCTGTAAGGGCTGCACTTCCCAAACAGAGAGCCAGGAGAGTTGCAGTGAAGCTCCTGTTATGCTCAGCCGGTTGGAACCAGATGCAGAATAACGCACGGTAAGCGTCATGCGATCCCTGACCAGCACACACCCAAGACGTACCAACCCCCTTTCATTTCTGTGGGAGCTGCAATCCCTTGGCACCTCTCAGGATCTCACAACGGACAGCTCATGTCACTGTCAGAAAAGAAGCCACTGACCACCCCCCGCCATAACAGATTCTAGTCTAAACACCCCTGCTGATAAATGACATGCTTCCCACCCGGCCCCACACTAAATCCATGAATTCAGCAGCAGGGTGAGATTCCCCACCCCTCACCTTGCCAACGGGCATCAGCGAGCCGCAATAGGGGCTGCGGTGATGAGTGTGGGCCAAACGTCTTGATGAATGCAGTGCCTGAAATGGGGGGCAGGCCTCTGGGAAAAGGCCAAGCCCAGCACAAAAGGAGAACGCCAGGACCTCAGTGACCATGATAAAGGCGCTGATAAAGACCATGCTTAAAGAAACGCACAGGGTTGGTTTGGCTTAAATGTATAGGCTAGGCTCCCCCTGCTGGATTCACAGCAAAAACACGGGTTTCGGATTTTGGTACAACTTGCCTCTAAAATCTCTCCCGGTTTAAATCAGAACTGAAGCTTTCAGCCCAGCAGGCTGCTGTCCAAGCCAGGCATGGGCCCCGTTCCTCTCAGAATGAACCGGCACCTGGCAAAACCAATCACGGCTCAGTGGCAGGATGATTACAGAGCCAGCTCTGCCTTCTCTCGCCGCACAGACTGTACGTGAAAGGCAGCCTCCTCTAGGGTGACTGCAACTGCCAATAACTGCTGACTCTACTCTGTCCTGTGTTTGGAGTGCAGAGCTCTTGGTGCTTCACACATACCCAGCATCCGTCACCTGATATTTACTTCACGTTTCAGAAGTGTTTCCTCTGCGTAATCCAGTTACAGTCAGACATTTCTTAGGGCCAAATCTTCAGGGTCTCACTCGGTTCTTACTCCCTGGGCCTTTGCCAGACTAAGGCGTGCAGGAACACTGCCACATTGGGCTAGGCGCTGGAGATACCCATACTAAGAGAATCCCTGCCCCTAAGTGTTTAAGGCTGATTAAACAGACAAAAGGTGGGAGAAAGGAAGACTGTTCCTGAGTGAATGTTACTTTGGGGGCGGGGGTTCAGGGGCAGAACCCCCCCAAAATCAGATTCAAACAAAGCGCCCCCACCTCCTCTTGCTGTTCAACATACTCATAAATGAACTGGAAAAGAGGATGAACAGTGGCAAAGTCTGCAGATGATACAAAATCACTCAAGATTGTTAAGTCCAAAGCAGACTGCGAAGAGTTACAAAGGGATCTCACAAAACTGGGTGACTGGGCAGCAAAATGGCAGATAAAATTCAATGTTGATAAATGCAAAGTAATTTTACATTGGAAAATATAATCCCAACTATACCTATAAAATGATGGGGTCTAAATTAGGTGCTACCACTCAAGAAAGATGTTGGAGTCATGGATAGTTCTCTGCAAACATCTGCTCAATGTGCAACAGCAATCAAAAAAGCTGACAGAATGTTAGGAACCATTAGGAAAGGGATAGATAAGATGACAGAAAATTTGATAATTCCACTACATAAATCCATGTATACCCAGACCTTGAATACTGCGTGCACATATAGTTGCCACATATCAAATTAATGTATTAGAATTGGAAAAAATACAAAAAAAAAGGGCAATAAAAAGGGATTAGGAGGTATGGAACAGCTTCCATATGAGGAGAGAGTAAAATGACTTTGGCTGTTCATCTTAGAAAAGAGATAACTAAGGGGAGATATGATAGAGGTCTGTAAAATCATGAATCGCGTGGAGAAAGTGAATAAAAATATTATTTACTCCTTCACATAACACACGAACCAGGGGTCACCCAATGACATTAATAGGCAGCAGGTTTAAAACAAACAGAAGGAAGTACTTCTATCTACAACACACAGTCAGCCTATGGAATTTGTTGCCAAGGGATGTTGTGAAGACTAAAAGTGTAACTGGATTAAAAAAGAGAATTAGGTAAATTCATGGAGAATCGGTCCATTAATATCTATTAGCCAAGATCATAGAATCATTGAATATTAGAGTTGGAAGGCACCTCAGGAGGTCATCCAGTCCAACTCCCTGCTCAAAGCAGGACTATCCTCAGCTAAATCAGCCTGGTGAGGATTTTGTCAAGCTGCAGCTTAAAAACCTCTAAAGATGGAGATGCCACCACCTCCCTAGGTAACCCATTCCAGTGCTTCACCACCCTCCTAGTGAAAAACTTGTTCCTAATGTCCAACCTAGACCTCCCCCACTTGCAACTTGAGACTGTTGCTCCTGGTTCTGTCATCTGCCATCACTGAGAACAGCCTAGCTCCATCCTCCCTGGAACCCCCTTTCAAGTAGTTAAAGGCTGCTATCAAATCCCCCCTCATTCTTCTCTTCTGCAGACTAACCAGGCCTAGTCCTTTCAGCCTCTCCTCATAAGTCTTGTGCTCCAGCCCCCTCATCATTTTTGTTGCCCTCCGCTGGACCCTCTCCAACTTGTCCACATCCTTTTTGTAGTGGGGGGCCCAAAACTGGACACAATACTCCAAATGTGGCCTCACCAATGCTGAATAAGAGGGGAATAATCACTTCCCGCGATCTGCTGGCAATGCTCTTACTAATGCAGCCCAATATGCCATTAGCCTTCTTGGCAACCAGGGCACACTGCTGACTCATATCCAGCTTCTTATCCACTGTAACCCCCAGATCCTTTTCTGCAGAACTGCTGCCTAGCTTGTCGGTCCCCAGTCTGTAGCTGTGCATAGGATTCTTCCGTCCTAAGTGCAGGACTCTGCACTTGTCCTTGTTGAACCTCATCAGATTTCTTTGGCCCAATCCTCCAATTTGTTTAGGTCCTTCTGTATCCTAGCCCTCCCTTCCTGGGTATCTACCATTCCCCTAGCTTAGTGTCATCTGCAAACTTGCTGAGGATGCAATCTACCCCCTCTTCCAGATGGGGATAGATGATCAGGGATGCAACCCCATGCTCTGGGTGTCCCTAATCCTCTGACTGCCAGATGCTGGGACTGAGGACAGGGGATGGATCACTCGATAATAGTTCTATTCATTCCCTCTGAAGCATCCGGCACAGGCCACTGTCAGAAGACAGGATACTGGGATAAAAGGACCATTGGTCTGACCCCTGCATGGCCGTTCTAATGTCTATTAGGCGACATTACTGTTGCTGCGCCAATGCAGCTGGAGGCCCTGAAGTATTCTCCTTCCATAAGACACACACATTTATCAATACAGGATGTTATGGGATGGGAATTTCTGCACATAAAACGGCCATCAAGAAATCACCAAGCAGAAATAGGGGAAGACACTTAAGTAGTCTTAAAAAACTCCACAGTGAACAACGAACAAAAACCCAAGTCAGTCAAAAACAGGCATTCTAGATCAAATTGTTTAGCTTGGTGTTCTCAATCTGAGTAGAACAGAAGGGATAGTATCTATTTGACGATCTTTTATTAATGACCCAATGTTGTTATATTATTTACTTAAGGTAATGGTTGAAGTGCAGGTCACATGAAATTTCAGCCCACGTCCACATGCTACAGCTCTTTCATACATAAATCTGCACTCTCAAACATAATATTTGATAATGGCCTGGTGCCCTAATCGGATTATAACACAATTCTAACGATTTGTATTGTTATGGGAGCTAAGAAAAATGTTCCCTTCCCTTGCATAATTGCCCATTGTAGGCATTTTTCTTTTGGTTTACTAATATAAAAGTTTCCTTGCAACGTGGGCCAGATTCTCAACTGGTGTAAACTGGAATCACTCTACTGACTTCAGTGGAGATGTGCTGATTTACATTAGCTAAAGATCCGACCCAGAAAAGCTCACATGCCAAGAGGAAAAGCAATTGTATCCATACTGCGTCACAAACTCTGTGTGAAGTTCCAGAGGGGCAGCCGTGTTAGTCTGTATACAGCAAAAACAACGAGAGTCCTGTAGCACCTTAAAGACTAACAAATTTCTTCAGGCATAAGCTTTCGTGGGCTGCAACCTGCTTCATCAGACGTGTTTAAACTCCATGTAGTTCTTGGAAACATTGTGGTTCTGCACAAGAAATACAAGGCAATATTTTTCCTACCATGCTCTAGGTGGCATCTGTCCGCAACAGAAGACAGCCTCTGAAAAAAACAGCAGCGTGTTTAGTGCACCCAAAGAGCAGTTTGCCAGTGTCTGAATAGAACCTTTCCTCAGGAAGGTAAAATTAAAGTGAGCTTTTCTTCATCTTTATTACAGATGATTTTTTATTTTAGATAATCGATCCCACATTATGTAACAGGATTTTCTAAAAAACAAGTTTTTAGCTTTCCTTTTTCTTGTCCTCACTATGTAAGGATACGTCTACATTGCAGTCACCGGGTGTGTGACTGAAGCTTGTGCTTACATACCTGCGCTGGAGGGTTGCCAACCGTCCATAAATTTATGGACAGTCAGTAAAAAAAAAAAAAAAAAAAAAGTAGTTTCAACACTGTCCGTATACTCGTAAATAAATGAAAATGTCTGTGAAATTGGGTAGAAATAAAACATTGTATTTTGACATTGATTGTCGTCATTCAGAATCACTTCTTGTATTATAAAACTACACTGACCATGAATTTATCAATTTTCTGTTTTCTATTGTTACACACGCCCAAAGAACTCGACTGATCAATTTGCTGCAGCTAAAACAATTGCATAATTCAAATTCCTGTGTACAGAATATTGCAAGGGAGCATGCATCTTTGTGACATTAGTTTATGGTATTTTTAGCAATGTCAGCAAATTTACCGTGTTAAAAAAAAAATCAGATCTTCATGTCGGTAAAAACTAAAATGCAAGGTTGGCAACCCTGGTTGTGAGCTAGTGCGGCCCTCAGCAGGTGCTGGACAAGTTCAGTCAGAACCCTGGATAGCTAACTCTGAAACCTGTATTGGCAGCTGCTTCACTACTCTGCTACTTGAGCTAGCTAGATTAAAACTAGCTCAGGAATGCCTCCATGAGCTGCGATCACACTGCAATCCTTTTCCTTAGGTGTGTTCTTAATGTGTGTCAGCTAACTCGGGAAAATATAGCAATGAAAACATGGCAACTTGACTTCTTCACAGCTATTTAACCTGAGTTAGCCAATGTTGGTTAGCTAACTGAGGTTAAGCAAACACCTCTTTTTGCAACATACCCATCCATTAGACGACCAAATGCGTTATCCTTTGACAACACGTGAGCTTGGCCATTTTATAATACCTTTCAACAGAGTCCTGTATGCTGCCACGGTATAAGGCGCAGCAAAATAAGTAATGCTGCTGCTGTGTTCATAAATACCAGAGACGGGCTGATCTCCGTTTCAGGTTAATTTTTCCATGAGCAATGCCTGGGGCAGGGCAATGCAGAGCAGAAAGGAAAAAAAAAATTCTCTAAAATTTCATGCTTCCAAAGATTCAGAAGGCGAGGGTGCTGGAAGGTGGGGGGAAGAGGAGAGAGAGAACTGTTCTCTCAACTGTCCTCCCAGAAAAAGCAAGCTCCAACAACATAAGATGACAAAAATCAGATGCCAGTCACATTAGATTCTCTCTTTTGTCCACTATGGGGCCATGATGTGACATATGCTCCTGAAGCAAGCCTTTCTGACCGACCTGGGAAACTATACATGCTAGGAACTCTACAAATCTCTGTCCACTGGGGATGCCAAAAACGAGGTAAATGCACATCAGACTATGCCCATTTTCAAATATTTACTTGTTTGGGGGTGGAGGAGACTGTCCTGACGCCCACAAACGATTCCTTCTTCCTTCTTAATGCTTTGATCAGTAACGAACAATGTTAACATTTCAATGACCATCATTAGGCTACAGAGTTTGTGTGGAACAGGGACAAGTCTCAGATAGACACACTGCATCCATTTGTAGTTGGTTGACACCTTGCTGGTTAGCTCCACAACCATGAGGACACTTAATTATTTTTAAATGAACATTTAGGGTGTGGAGCACAGATGCAAAAGATGCCCATGATCTTTCCAAACTTGGCCTCAGCTACTATCATTGCCCTAGAGCTTCGTGGCTTCTCCAAGCCCTGCTTCTAATCATGCCCCAAATCCGGAAGTATTTAAGAGCAAGCGCGTAACTTCAAGAACATGAGAAATCTCCTGGACATCAGCTTTCCTCAACAGTCAATACAAACAATCCAGCCGAAGAATAATACATTTGAAGAAATCACAAACTGCCCACGACCCTTCTGCAAGCAGGAAAAGAGGCTAAAAACCACTGGGGAAATTATTTCCTGTGAATCATTCACTCAGCCCCAAGTGTCACCTACACACATGTTCAACCTGCTAGAAGACAAGTCTTAGGACATCTGTTACAACACTCTCTGCTACTACTGTTCAGATATTCTCCTAACCACACATTCATCTGATAGGAGAAAGAGCCATAAATAACTGAGGATTAATATTTCTTCTATTCCCTCTCTACCACTCAGTAAATCTACCTGGTCAATCTTTTCAACAGATTAGAGGTGAGATTCTCTGTGAAACATTTTTCCTTTCCTCTTGGGGAATACACAGCAGGGACAAATATGAATCACAGACATAATCCAGGAGAGCACCCCAGACGTGTTATTGCTAAGTTCCATAAATGTACGTGATTCTATATATTTGGATAATGCCATCTTAGGTACTTACAGAGAATCATAAAACGAAGGGCTGGAAGGGCCCGCGAGAGGTCATCCAGTCCAGCCCCCTGCAACGAGAGAGAAACCAAGTAAACTTAGACCATCCCTGACAGGTGTTTGTTCAACCTGTTCTTAAAACCACCCATGACAGGGATTCCACAACCACCCTTGGAAACTTAACTGTACTTATAGTTGGAAAGTTTTTCCTAATATCTAACCAAATCTCCCTTGCTGCAAGTTAAGCCCATTACCTCTTGTCCTACCTTCGGTAGACATGGAGACCAACTCATCACCATTCTCTTTATGTCAGCCCATAACATATTGGAAGACTATTCGGTCCCCCCTCAGTCCTCTATTCTCAAGATTGAACATGCCCCGTGCTTTAAACCTTTCCACATAGGTAAGGTTTTCTAAACTATCTATCATTTCTGTTGCTCTCTTCTGGACTCTGCCCAGTTTTTCCTCACCTTTCCTGAAGTCTGACACCAAGAGCTGGACACAGGACTCCAGCTGAGGCCTCACCAGTGCTGAATAGAACAGGAGCATGACCTCCCATGTCTTACATGGGACGCTCCTGTTAATACACCCTGGAATTACGTTAGTCATGCTCACCATAGAGTCTGAGCATCTCCCCATCTTTAATGTCCCCAGATGTCTGGAGCCCAAGTCTCATTTACAAGAAGATCATGATCCATTCAGGTAGTGTAAAGAGGGCCTAAATGGGGCAGTAAATCTACTTAAAGATCCTTCCCATTGCCAGAGTGGTTAGCAAGTATTAAGCCCCTGATGTTCCAGTCTGTGTTTGAAATAGACCAACGGCAATAAAACTGAATTGTGGGAAGTGGCACCAAGTCCAATTCGCTCCTAAGGAAACGCAGAGTATGGAATTGCGGCTGTGGCTACTAGGTCGGGGTGCTGGTTTTGAGTGTTCTCAGACGCCTCAGAGAGTACTCGGCTATTACCAACCTATGTGCCAGTCTTTCAGCCACAGCGCAAGAGCAATATACCTTTGACTGTGCGCAAGAGTTACGTGCGAGCTCCTAGGTCTAGTTAAGGGAAACCAGTGCACTAAAAGAACAGGGAGGGGAAAGCTTCGTATATTATGCAGGGGTTGGGCATCTAACTGCACTTTGTACCTTTGAAAAAATCCCTGACTGGGAACTAAAAATCCTGCTTTAGGAAAACTATCAAAGTCACTTGGAGTTCATTTATTTTTGTCTGAGGCTTTCAAGGAGGAGGAGACCAGTCCCCTGTCCAGAGAACAGATAAAGTTGGACAAAGCAACGGTGAGGGTGGATGGGTTACGAGGGAAGAGCAAGGCTTGCTGCCATGACTCACATAAAGTGCTATACACAACCACCCTGACGTTTTTAATCGTCTCTTTCTTGAGGGAAGATATTGCCAGTGGTTTTATACATCACCAAGACAAATTAAACCCGCAGTGGATAAAGCGCCACTCTCCAATTGTAGTTCCAGGTGAAAGGTGGCCCTCGGCCACTTCCGTGGGCTGCATCAGAGCGGAACTTATAGCTAAATGTTCAGCACCTGGTGTTACTACATGGCTTATTGTGTGGTCGTGTCAGAGACCGAAAGTTATCCGTGCAGGAACATCACCTCATTTTTAGTTATTTTAAAACCCCATGTTGCTCTGCACAAAGGCCTTGATTCAACAAAGGGCATGAGCAAGTGCTTCAGTCCCATCCATTTCAAAGGGACAAACATAGTTCAAGTGCTTTACTGGATGAGGATCCGATTTAAGACGTGGCATGTAAAAGGAAGTAGAGAAGAGGGGGAATATTTCATTGCAACACAAATTTATGGAGATTCTCACAATACTGAAGAGCTTGTGATGGTCACCTCAAAGGACAGTTCCAGCAAGGCAAGGAGAAGAGGTGATGACCCACTGTAGACCAGGACATCACACAATTCTATGTTGAATTGCCAGAGTCCTTGTGCTGGGAACATGTCAGGAAACCACCAATTAGCATGTCTGGGGTAGCATGGGAATCAGGAGCAGAGGATAGATGTGAGAACAAAGGACACAGCAGAGACATCACATCCTTCTCTAATTAAGGAAGACAAGACATCAGCAGTAGCGGAAGGCTGGGGGAGTTCTTCAACTATCAAACTACAGGCCACCATGCCAGAAATTCACACATGCAGTTCTTGCTGCCTCAGTTGTTTCTAATGTAGCCCTTGCAATTAGATCTATGTGCTGCGCCCTTGAGAGGCAAAGCACACATGCAGTCTAAAAGGAAGGTAAGGCAAAGGGATTCTGGGCTGGCAAGGGCCAAAATGGACTCTGGTGTAATGTAAGCAGCTCAAGAAGCTGGGAATAGGTGGTGGGATGGCCACTGTCAGAAGACAGGAGACTGGGCCAGATGGCCCATTGGTCTGACCCAGTATGGCCGTTCTTATAGCCTTAGGAAGCTGCTCTAAGTTCTGGCAGCCCTGCCCGGCTGCTTCTGAGCCGCTCAACAGCCCACAACTGCTCAGAACGGCTCATGCGCCCTGCACTGCAACTGTGCCCATTTGAGAAGGGCCTTCAAGAGTCTGCTGCAAGCTGTCTTATGAGAACAGGAATTATTGCTCAGCTGAGTAGGGGGCTTTTAGACCTTGGGGCAGGGCCTGTATTTGTTCTGGTATTCTGAGGACAGTGTTGGAATTGCAAGTTATCCCTTTATGAGAGAGTGTGTGTGTGAAGGGGGACGGAGGGGAAAGGGGTGTTCCTGGTCCTGTGTGAAGGCAACGGGCTATGGAGGGAAGTGTGCAATCAGAGGCAGTCAGCAGCCCACCACTCTAGAGTATGGTGGAGTGAGTTGTGCCTGTTTTAGGGAGCAGCCTGTTTTCTCTCTCTCTGATTTTGGGTTCGTGTGTGTTATTACTCTGAATTCTCTGAAATAAAGTAGTGTCAGGGTGCAACTTTCCAGCAAGAGGACGTCAGGTTTTTATCTAACTTCTCTGTGTTTATGGCATGAACATAACATTTTGGTACTGTGTTTGTACAGCAACATAGCACAGTGGTGTCCTGGTCCCTGACTGGGGCACGTAGGTGCTATAATAGAAATAATAATACAGAGGCCAGGTCAGGAACATGAATGTGTGTGTGGTGGGAGACTCTCTCCCTACTTAGCACCTTTAACTGCATGTCAGCATCCAGCTGGATGTCTATTTCACCATACGCTCATGCAATCGCTGCTATTATTGGCAGTGTCCCAGTATATAGGTGAGCAGATGAGGCGTTTGGGGTGCACACATTTTTTCCATTCTTTTCTGAAGGCTTAACCCTTCTGTTAGAGAGCCTTAAATTATGTTTGCCCTTTACTGACATACCTCTTTGCGATACTATTCTTGAAAGCACAGTCTCTCACACACCAATCTGGTGAATATTTGCTCCACCGTTCAGCTGTCAATAATGGAATTACATGTCCACAAAAGCCGATCACTTTCCTTCTGCCAAGTGCCGACATTTCACTGGATATTTTGTTACTGGCGCATTTGTCTCCATTTCAGGTTACCAGAGAGCACGGCTCCCATTTCGTGTAGAACAGGACTAGCCACCACACGCACCGTGTTGAGGATTCGGTAGTATGCATGCAATATCATAGCAGTGCAACAAACAAGAGGATGGTCCAGTGAACATAAGAACGGCCATACTGGGTCCATCTAGCCCAACATCCTGTCTTCCAACAGGGGCGAATGCCAGGTCCTTCAGAGGGAATGTACAGAACAGGTAATCATCACGTGATCCATCCCGTCACCCATTCCTAGCTTCTGGCAAGTGGTTAGGGCACTAGCCTAGGGCTTAAGAAATCTGGATTCACCTCCCTTTCTCTGCCATTTAGCCTCTCTGACTCAGTGTCCCATCTGTAAAATAGGGAGAAATAGCTCACAGATGGGTTGTGTGGCTAACTACAATTAAGATAATGAGATGCTCAGATTCTACAATAATGGGGTCCATATAAGCAACTCTGCTACAGAGCTTGCTGAGCCATCATTAAAAAATATCAGCACCCTGTTGTGAGAATATTCTCCCTTCGAAACGATGGCACGTGTCTACCTTCCCCACACGCCACATACAGAAATGCTATTTCAAAAATGCAGCATAAGTGTGTCAACTTCTCCTCATCAAGGGCCTGATCCTAAAGGCAACTGAAGTCATGGAAAGACTCCCTATTGACTTCAGTTGGTTTTGGATCAGGTCCCAAACCCCACGACACGTCTGTTAAACCACAGCAGTCTGTTGGTGTTTTAGAAGAGGAAATCAGTCCTTGGGCAACCTTAAATAGTAAAAAAAGAAAAGACACACTAGAGACGCAGAATAGAAATATATAAATAGTATATTTCTCTTTTTATTTTTATGTTTTAAAATACAACAGAGTTCCTTATACAATAAAGGAGTTGTTTTCCCCAAGAAGCAACTCTTTTATCAAAAGAAAATAATTGACTGTAATCAACACTAGTTCAGACGCATGCGTTTAAAATCCTATTTAGCAAGTGCAATATCTATAGGCTCTATCTCTATAAATACAAACCATGTGTGTTTTGCCACTTAAAACATTTATAGAATAGTTCCTAGCGATCTGTCAAAGAAATCTCTTCCTCACCAAATACAGAAATATATTAAACTGGCTGTGTTCCAAGTGACATGTAGAAAAATAAAACCACCGCTAGCAATCTCCTGGCATGTTACAGATTGTCTGAGCTCAGCAGCTTTTCTAGCATTAGCTTGTATGGAAGCAGGATACAGGGGACTTAAGAATCAGTTCTGAACATCTCAGGAAACAGAGAATTAAAGCTCCTCTGTTCTTATTCTCTGTGTAAGCTCAGTGAGGCTTACCTGTATGCCATTACCCTGTATCTCCCAGAGGAGGGTGGGGAATTGTAATCTCGTCACTTCAATACAGGCTCTTTACAGGTCACGCACAGGCAGAGAGATTCAGCTGCATAGCATGACCTGTAGGGGAGAATACTTTAGAAAGGAAAAATTAAAGGGCAGATTCTGCCATAGGCACTGCTCCATGTGGGTATCTCCAGGGTGGAATCAGGGGAGATTGTCTGAGGACTAAGGTGGGAGGAGAAGAAAATACAAAACATTGTTTGTGACTAGAATGTTCTTTAAGCTGGGTCTAACCCAAGTTACTCAGTTAAACGCATGACACAAATTCTGCTGGCATTAATGCATGCGCCGTCAGATGATGGGTAGGTACGTATAACTCACGCCTTCCACCAACCGCTGTGCTTCGCAAGTGAAATGATGGGCTTACCAGCTCGCCAGACTTTGTGCTTCATTTCTCTGTTTGGGTCTCTTTGGAGCCAAGACGTTCATCTACCAAACATGGTCACACTTTTGGACGTGCACCTCAGCCTTAATTTTCATACCTGGGCACTTAAAGGTAGGCTCCTCACTCTGTATTTAGGCATCTAACTAAAAGTGACTTGTTTTCATAGATGCTGAGCACCGACAAATCTCAGTGCAGTCCAGTGGAGTTGCCGGTGCTGAAAAATTGGGGCTACGTAATTAAGTGCCCACGTACGGAGTTAGGTCCTAACTTCAGCACCCAGGTTTGACTGTGTGGCTCATTGCCAACCAGAATTAGCTCCAAGTCCCAAATTCAGAAAGTCTGGGGATACGAAATGTTACACATTGAAATGGATACCTTAATAATTGAGAGGTGTATATAACATTACTGCTCAGACATGTAATTCATTGAGACAAATACATTCATCATGCGGTGTAATGGTTTATACCGAGAGGGCCGTGTCACTCTTTGAACATAATCAAACATTCCCTGAAAACAGATCACTTGCAAACCACAAATCTTAGTTACCTACGGTACTAGCTACTGCACCCATTGAGTTAACTACGTCCAGGAAAGTGGACAAATACACAACTGCTGCAAAAACTTCCCTCAATTTTTACATATTCAAATATCTGTTAAAACGCTTGCACTTTGATTTTACATTGATATCATGTGGAATGCCTGGCCTCTGCTGAATGTGTCCCATGGAAAATAAAAGCTGACCTATCAACATTTACCAAAATGCCCCCAGTCAGAACCGAGCTCATTACCCTGCTGACCTTGGTAAGCCAAGTACTGAAACAGATACACTGGATGTTGAACCTGGTACAAAGATTTTCTGTAAGACCCCCAATCACGTAACTGAAGTGAAGATACTGTTGGCCAGCCCTTCTCTCGTGCATGTTGAGGACAGAGCGCCAAAGACAATTAGCCTAAAAGTGATCTTCATTTAAATTGATTTTGCTCTGTGCTGCCCTCTTGCTCAATTGCAAAGCAGGCACTGCTTTCTTGCCATGGCGCTGTAACTGTGGCAGCATCCAGGAAATCAGCAGGATCTGTGCATTTCAAGCTTGGGGTCAAGCAGCAGTTAAATTTACAAGTATAAACTAGGCAGGGGGATTTGGTGGCTCTCCACACCTGGGAGCTCTGCTCAAGTCTAAGTGAAATGAGCTTGATGGTCTAGCTTGGTTCACAACAAGAATTCACATTACAAATACCATCATATTACGTAAGCACAACTGGCCACCTCTGCTCATTGAACGTCCAGGCTGTGGCTCTTACAACAGAAACCGAACTCTCTCACTGGGAGAGGCAGAGATGGGGAGTGTGAGGCAATACATTCCCTGGAACGTTCTCATGAACGTTCTATCAAATACAACTTCAGATTCGTACCCATGATCCATGTTCTTGGCACTTTTCCTTAGAAAATTATACATGAATCTTCTTAGCTTGAAGGTCAACCGTGTGCATTTGCAAAGCAGCAACAATGCTAGAGCTGCCGTAAGGATCATGGACGCAACAAGGTAAAAGAAGGGATTAGAAGTTGTCAAGCATTTCTGGAGCCTCTTAAAACACTCTGGCAACCTCTGATACCATCAGCTCTGGACACAATCCTGGGGGCCATTTCTTTCCTGTAGCATAAGCCAGGTCTGCAGCCAAGGGGATAGAACTAGGAATTCAAGCAATCTGATATCAAATTGGTAATACTATGTGCTTTTCACTTCCAGCGCCCACAGGCCTCTGTGAAGCACACCCAGGAAAATCAGACAGACAATATATCACTGATGTACTTTTGGAAGCTTGAGAGATGAAAGAAAGGCCTACCCTAGTCAAGAGCTGCACCAGAAAGCTACCCATCTAAAGAGGTGCAGCCTACAGTAGCACAACCGTTGTATAACAGAAATTATAACCGATTCATAATTGTACGAGACGGGACAAATGGCAATGGGAAACAAAGCTGCCATGCCTAGGCCTATAAGCTAGCTCAAATTTGTATGGGCCAGTGAGTGGCCTGTTATAGTGACACATTGGCAATGTTCTGTGGAAGGGAAAGTAGAAGAGAAGATTTCGCCTTTGATGTATGAGCCTTGGAAGGAATGTGTGATGGTGAGTACAAGGAGGAGAGAGACCAATGATTTAGCAGCAGTAATCCATGCCATGGTATGGGAAATGGACATGGCATACTATTTCTGAATTTAAACCATCCCTACTGCTGCCAGCTAGCTTTCAGTTATAAATACACATTTTAAAAAGTGACCCTCTAACTGTTCTAGATGATTTTTATCTGTATCTACTCATACATGTGCAAAGTGAATTCTTAGCAGAAATCTGGAAAATGACGACTGTCTTTGGAGAAGATATACAGGTCCCACCTCCCTTGACATCTCTTTCCGTTCTCCCTCTGAGACGGCAAATGAAATATTTGTTCCGATTAACTCTAGATCTACAATCCAATCAGCGTTAACCAAATTCCTGCTTCTCTCAAGATCATGCTGTTGAACTATGTTTTTCTGATGATGGTTTCAAAGTAGTGAAATGGGAGGGTGCACATCTCTCCAAAAGTTGGCTTAATTTGGTGATTCAGTAGAAGATGCATGTTTCAGGAGATGGATGCATCAGTAAGATTTTTTTTTGGTGTGGACCTAATGTGATATGCAATGAAGTCACAGGGAGTAGCAATGCAATGGCCATATTTCAGCATCATCGTGTGCTATATTTGGTTTTATGTGATTGTATCCCTAATTCATGGGCAGTTTACCAGCGATGTGTGTTCTCACAGTACAGTTATCTGATTCTACCTTGAGATGTTTTATCAAGTAGCATGTCTGGCCAGAAGGGAGTTTTAATTTTTTTATGTTCCATGCCACTACCCTACCAGGATCTGGTGGTATGTAACCAGCTAGTGTTTGACACCCAATGCTTTCAAACTTCACAGGGGGTTGGAGGAGTTTTTTTGGTAGTTTCGGAGCAATCTGGAGGGCACTTTGTACCCTCGCCAGTAGCCGATTACAGCACAGTGCTCTTTAACACGCACAACAAACCGCAATATAGCCACTTCAATGTGTCATGTACCAACAGCACTTCATCAGCTTTAAAAAGACCAGCAGACCTATCAATTAAGATTACATCTGTACCTGATCAGGATGACTTCTAGCTATAATATTAAGTGCAAGGACCAAACAACAGCCTCTAAAATGAAGTGTATTATATTCCCTAGTACCCTCATAATTTTGGCAGCTGTTGGCAATTAATGTAGTTTACAAAATTCCAGCCATTTCACAAGCATTTACTACCTTTTGATTCCAGTAGAATACAGCACAAGGCCCTCTTAATTAATAGCAAAAAACATCTTTTCAGATCCAATTCTTTGGCAATATTTATACATAAAATTGTGCGTCTGTAGCTAAAGAGCTTATAATAAAAGAAAACTTTTGGTTATTACATTCTACCTGTCTTAACCTTCACGAAGGTATTAAAGTGCAGAAATAGCAAACTCTCTTTTCTTAATTAGCTTACCTCATGGAAACGCCTACTTCTACCAGTAAAAAGGGAAGCAAAAAACTTTCATCTTTAACAGGAAGGGAAAGGGTATTTATATGAAAATCCTGACTTTTTGGGGTCTGAAATAGAATCGTCATTAGCAGCATCTTATGAGCCTAATATAATCGGAGACATATTTGGATAAAGTCTGGGTTTTTATCCAATACCCATATTTTAGAACGTAGGGCCAGATCCTCAGCTAGGGCAAACAAGACTAGTACTATTGACTGCACTGATGTATGCAGAGTTATAACAGTTGATTCTCTGGCCCATGATTTAGACAGTGAAAACCCTGAAAAAATAATCTAACAGTCATGTTTATGCTATAAAGAAAATACATGCGTGACTGAAATGACATCAAACTGTTCTAAAACAACAACTGAACAGAAAAAGTAGTCGGTGCTTATTTTAGCTGGGAGGGTTAATTTACCTCCAATCACGTTGAAGTGTAATTATTTCTATATTTTACATTGCTTAACTCAGTGACATTTGTCACTGCATCTGGACTGCTATTTTCAGAGAGACTTAGAAGAAAACAAAAGGGCATTTTTGGTTCTTCCAAACTGAGAAAAAGCTCATTTAAAATATTTCACTCCTGCAAGGGCTTTTGTTAAGTGCAACATACACAGTCTGTCTAGTGCAACATCCTGACACCAAAGTGACAGGTGGTGACAATACATGTAAGTTCACAAGGTGAGCAATGAACCCTGTGATAGCTGTTCTATTGCACGCTGATTTTTAGGGTTTTCTTTTCCTTTAGTCCTACAGTATTTAATGCAGTTTGCAAGTACACTTACAGATTTTTCGGTAACTAGATTTATTATATGTATATAGTGAAATTCACCCCCAGTGGAGAGGGTCAGCCTAAGATTTATGGACCAGTTATGTTCCATGACACTCTGCAAGAGGTGAATTTCACCTATGGACTTATTTCTTACTTGAAACAGCATTCATGCCCTCTACCAGTCAGGGAAACCAGCATGTGCTTTAAACCCTCTGATGCACGGAGTCTGATTTTTGACATTGTGAGGTCTGCTGTTAGGAACAGAAGCACGAAAAACCCAGGCATCAGTGACATAACGTGACAAATGTGTAGTTAGAACACCCGTTTTCAACACGAGGGTCACTCCAAAGTATTTAAAAGACACTCAACCTTCCTTCAAGGGGTTTCATTCTAATGCGTTTTACACTGGGAAGGAAAGAATTTGTTGAAAAATTGTCAGAAAATGGTCTTATTGCACTTCATGTCTGACAATGGAGATCAATATTCCTTTTTGAGTCATCTCGCCTTTTTCTGTTGACTGACGCATACTGCCTTTTTAACCATACAAGAGTCTTATTTGCTGAACAGTCACTCGTCTTTAGTTAATTTGGAACCTCTGCAATGACTGCTAGCAAGCCTACTATAGATCTGATTCAAAGATTAAGAATATTAGTCAATGTGCTTCATGTAGTTGCCTTTAATTCTTATCTTCTTGTTCTTGATCATGCAAACAGGGTCAGACCTGATTGATTGTTGGCCAGAGAGCAACTCCTTTTTGGTGTGCAAATTAATGGCAATGCCCACGTTTCTTTTCTTAAGAGTGTTAAATTAGGCCATACCCTTTACAGCATATCCGCAGGAACCGAGTATAATGTAAGGTTACATTTTAAAGGCAATACAATGCTGCTTAGATGGCTAATGAAGTAGAGAAACTGCTTCCCTGTGATGACTGTGCTAAACGTTTATCTCAGACAGTAACGTACACCCTTAGGAACAACCTGGTGCTCCTTCATTGGCATGTCAATGGGAAATTTACGAAACTTCAAAAAGAAACTGAAAATTCTGCTCTCAGTCGTTTCCTTCGAAGCGGTAGGCAACTGCATTATAATGGAATCCCTTTGAGTGTTATTAAAATAGACTAATTACTGAATGGGTTATTGAGTTTGGGTTTAGAGATTTGGCTTTAGCACATGAGATTTCTTCCCCAGTTCCTCTCACTAGAGATGGAGAGCTATAGTTTTTCACTTTGTAAAGAAAGTCACATCACCGACGTTCTCCCGCTGATAAATCTCACCGTCAATTATTGTGCGAACAATATTCTTGAAACCAAAACATTTTTCTGTACTAATCTACTGCGTGTTTGCATTTCGTTTTCTACTAACATTATTCTAATTTTTGGCTTTTTTAAAATTCGTTATCTTCATCAAACTACTTTTTTTTTTCTTGTAAAGTTTGCTCCTAGCTGCACTACAGATCAACAGAGAACTCACTAAAGGATAGATCGTTTCACAGTACTTCAAGTATAGAAAAAAAACTGACCATAATACCAACAAAATTAAATAAACCGCAGGATAAAATAGATAGCAGGAGAGTTAGAATTCATCCAGAAATATAATGTAATGTCTGGGGATTGGGGAAAATGGGAGGTAGTTACAAAACTGAAACAGTGAAGTGACAAACAGAAATATTGAGTAGGCAACAACCAACTTTCACTATATACTGTACATTAAAATTAAATGCAAAATTCTCATGTCAGAGAGCATTCAGACAGGTGATGTAGGTCACAAACGCCAAAGGACTAGAGGAAAATGAAGGAATGTTTGAACCTAGCAGTGTATTTAAAAGAAAAATCAGTAACTGGGATAATGCAGTTTGACACAGAATGGCTTTGAATGAGAAAAAAGCAGCATTGAAGCAAAACAAATGTCTGTCAAGATAGCACAGGTATCGCTGATTGCACAAGAACATTTTCAATATCTTGAAAGAATATGCCTGTATATCCAACATATGTATAATATATGCAAAATATATACACAAATCTAAATCATGTATGTATATATGTACACATCGGCAGTTCTGTACATATGTATATGGGAACATTAATGCACATGACTGAATTTTGCCACATTTCAGCTTCCAGGTGAACTTGGGCACAACCAAGAAGGTTGCTGCTGTACAAACCTACAATTCTATATTTGATTACTGAGAAGTAACAGTGTAAAATAGGTTCAAATAATTCCCAAGTAGTTTAGACCCAGTTGTAATTACATCAGCATCACCAAGTGAACCCAATCTCTGAACATTTCTGGTACCTATGGAGAAATTTAAATAATACACAATCTACAGCTTTAGATGAATCAGTACAAACCATATTCTTTTGCTTCCCAGCCCATCCACTTAACAACTTGATGAGATCGCTACATGTCTCCTCTGACATCAACAGGCCAGCATAGGGCTATCCTTTTGGAAGATGAACTGGAGATTTGGGTAAGTGCATTAAAGCTCCAAATTATTCAGTAATTCTGTAAAGTAAGGATTGGTTACTGTCCTTACATATCAATAGTGTTCTGGGAAAAGGGACACAGTGTATAAAAAAAGGGATTCCCTTAAAAAAGGGAACGTGAGGCAACCTTAGCACAGCACATTCCAACAAGAGAAACACATTGATCTTTGGGATTTCAAGCTTTAGGATGTAGAAGGTAACACTTCCATAAAGCTGGCTTGCCTCAAAGCTCAGAAGAGTACTGGCCTCCCAATCCAAGTCTGTTTTGATCTGAAACTTGAATGGTCTGGTCTTCAACCGTGTATCTCCATGCGCCACACTAGAGCAGAAAAAAAGTCCTGGAGGTTCTAAACAAAAGAGAACTTCAGATAAATAATTCTACTTCTCAGCAAGGCTGCCATTTCCTTTTGATCTGAAAAGCCGTTCGCTGTTCTGAGAGCAGAGATTCATTTCTAGTGCTCCGCATCCATTGCATCCAAGTATTTTGCTTCAATGATCCTAGGAAGCAGGTTATACCTAAGAGTAAACAACAGATATAATTAGTGCTGCAATAAGGGTTTGGTTCATCCTCTTCCAGGCTCTTCAGAGCTGGGTGTCTCTGAAGCCAGGCATGCAACTTGCTGACACAGCCATGTTTGCTCAAATTGCCGGAATCCCTGAAACGGCGATGTTGCAAAGACCTTCCCAGAACAAATGCTCTCAGCAGTCAGGGCAGCAACATCACCATTTCCAGGACTGGTGCTCCCTCTCCGCTCTGAAGGCGGCAAAGGCTTTAAGGAAGGAAGAGGGCTTGATGGTAGTGTCAAGGACGGAGAGGGATGTTGGCCTCTCCTCCATATCTGTGCCCTTGGTTGGTTTGAGGGAGGCAGCGGACCAGCTTTTCATTGGTCGAAACAGAACATAAACCAGCGTTCAGAAAGGGGAGTCTGGCTCTCCTAGCAGGTCATTTCCAGCTCTAACCTTTACTATTCAAAAATCACAAAGCAGAACCCAAACCATTAGGAGACTGGCTTAAAAGTGATGACGTTTTAAATAAATCACTACATTTGGGTTCCTTTTATTTGCCCCCGGTTCCTGAGCCTGTGTGGTGAACCTGTGACCCAGGGGAAGATTTTCTCCACAACCACGAGGTCTAGAATCGTTCACTAAACAAACACACAAAAATAAGCGAAGATTCTCAGACACTCAATGTCTCCAAGAGCTGGGGCCTTTAAGAAAACACCCGAAATGCTGCTTGTGAGAGTTTGCAACACTGCTTTTACATTTACTCTTGTTTTATGCTTCTGTCCACTCCGCTGTGTTATACACCGACCTGTACCTGTTACATCGTGTCACTGTGAGGTCTTTGGGGGCAGGGACTGCCTTATTTCATGTTACAGCCCGGACCCTATTGTGCTGGGCACTGTACAGACCGGCGCCTCTGGAAGCTACTTTCATACAACAGAACAGTATCTCATTTGAGCGAAACAAACACTAAGTGGCACTGCAGTCAACATGAAAAAGCTCTCTCCTTAATATATCCTACTGGATACTTGTAGATTAATCTGCTTCCTCAACAGCACAGGAAGTTACTTTTCAGCTATTTAAATAATAAATACAACAATGCAATAAGTCTGTTTTAGATTTAGACCTTCTCAATAGGTAGCCAGGAAAGGAAATTTCAAATCTCACTTACTGCAAAGAAATGCCTCAAACGGCTCAAATTGATCGACATGAAATAAACACTTTAAAATGAAAACATCCTGGAAAACACAAACTCTGTTTGATCTAAATTCAATTCAATTCAACTCAACACTGAAATGATTGTCCAGAGAGGAAAAGCAAAGCTTAAAATACTCAATCCATGGGGATTACAGTGCCAGAGAAGTCATGTTTAATCACTAATATCCATGCTTCCCCAAAGCTCTGCCACTGCTAACAATTGCAAAGGGCACAGGAGATGGCACAATTTCTCTGGATGGAATATTCCATTAATAGCCGGGCTGGAGTCCCCCAGAATAATGTAGTATTCGTTTCAGTGTCAGCGCAACACTTGGCTTGGACCAACACAGAGACAATCTATTCCCCTCTCTAAAGAGTTTACAGTCTAAGTCACACCCTGGCAATGCAGTTGGACTCGCATAGTGTAACAGATGAAGATTCAGTCTAGAAGTGGGAAAAATATCCTGCGGAGAATTACCATTAACTGGTTGGTCTTGTGGTTAAGATATTAGGCTGGGACTCACTGGATACAATTTCCATTCCCAGCTCTACCAGGGGACTCCCCATGTGACCACTTAATCTCTGTTTCAGTTCTCTGTCTATAAAATGGGGATAATATGTCCCTTCTCCTACCCTTTGTCTGTCTTGTCTATTTAAAGGATCAGCTTTTTGGGGGCAAGGACTTCCACTTGCTATGTGCATGTACAACACCTAGCACAACAGGGCTTCAAATCTTGGTTGGGGACTCTCAGCACCAGGGTGGATTGATTTAAACCAGGATTTCAAGCACCAAGTGGAAAGCCTCGATTTAAATCATCAGTTTTAATCCACTTTTCCATTTGCATTTCAGTTCTTTTCTAAAGCAAGGAGCACTCTCATTAGTCGATATAACCACTAAAACACATTGATGTACAACTAAATAGAGGCACTGCTCTAGATTTGGTGCATCTTATTGCTACTCAGGAGGGTACATTATAACTATATAAACATTTATTTAAGCAATGATATGGCTTAATTTCACATGCTTATTCATTTCACATTTTTAATACGTAAGAAAATATTCAATGATGGATGGAGCCATAAATCTTCAGAATTTGAGAACTGTGCCAAACACAGCTCTGGTACAGAAGCTACAGCAGTACAAGACCACCCAGGTGGGCTCAGTGGGTGATCCTGATCAGATACATGATGGCGTCTCTTGGAGTCAGAGGCTGGTTCCCAACACCTGTGATGACTCGGCTTGTCTCTTGCACTAAGTAGCACAGCTCCTTGGGTCCCCCACGGAATCAAGCCCTTAATATATCACATGGCCTATTGTGCCATATTTATAAAGCTTGACCTCAAAAGTTGATGTTTTCCCCCAGTTCACTCTTTGTATAGAAAAGCAGCCGTTCGCTCAGACGATTTTGATGGAGGCTCATGGATTCAGCATATTTAATTCTTATTTAAATATTTTAAGAGAATAATAAGTTTAGGCCTTAACATACTTCGTATTAAATTCAGATTTCATTTTAAACTGGTTTATTTTTTCAAGAAAAACAATTTATATATTAAAAAGTTCACCCCTCCCAAGAAAAATCATCAGTTTTTATCCATCCTGTGCCTCTCTGCTGTAATACTAACGAACGACGACAACAATTTAGGACACAGAAGTAAAGGTTCTCATAGCAACACACTTGCTCTCATTGCATCTACTATATATTCTGAAGTGCCCATCTTACATTCTAAGCAGTAATCCCAAATATTGTGTCTGTGCAGCGTGGGTTGGTTAATGTTGCTATGAGAATTGTAATGGAGCTCAGGGGCCTGGACTAGAAGACCTCTCAAGGTCCCTTCCAGTCCTACCATTCTAGGATTCTGCAATTCCTATTTTTTTAAATAGAGTTAAACAATGCAACCTTGATGTTAAGGTATTTGATGGATTTGTTATTTTTTGCAATCCACTTCCATTTGAAATCCACACCTCGCTCTACTAAGAGCTGCGGACAGTTCTCCTGACAGCAGGGCTAGGTGGCACAAACACCTGCGGCTGGTCTGCACTAGCGCTCCCTGTCTTAACACCAGTGGTGAGCTACAGCAACAGAGCGAGAATTACCTAAAATTCTCAGTTTAGACACAGCCACTGCAGGAAAAGGAGAAGGCAAAGAAGAGGCTTACACGTGTGCTGCTGTCATTGTCTGGCTGGAGGCATTTTTCTAGGTTAAGTAAGCAGCAGCACATACGGAAAAGCAACAATTAAGGGCAGCAGCAACAGAAAAATGCCTAGAGCCTACTCCTTATCCTAATGGAGAGCGTGGTAGTTTTGACATTCACTTCAGCAGGGACAGGATCGGGCAATTAGTTTTCCATCTTCGACACACACTCTCCCATAAGTTCATTTGCGATCATTCTCTCGTAACACTCCTACCAGCTGCCCAGGACGTTGTAATGCATCAAAGGCGGCGGGCATCATTAAACTGCAACAATGTTGGCCAAGGCCCAACGAGCATGCTAAAAAAATCACTGCTAAATAGCTTATTACTGTTGGACGTGTAATTCATTTCCCATCACACCTAAGAAAGGACAGACTACGAAAGAGGACGTTGGTCAATTTTTATTTAATGAGCAAAAAAAAACAAAAAACAAAAAAAAAAACCCCACCACACAAAAACCAAGCAAAATGACCACAACTCTTAAAATGCTGAGAAAATGAATTCCTTTCACTCACTAATAGCTGCAAAACATCATGGGAGTCTCCCGAAATGTAGACCATACCCCCCAAAAAATAAATAAAATCACTTCAGGGCCAATATGGCAAATTGTGAGCAGGTGTCAAGGTAATTTAAACACTAGGGAGCACTGTCCAGGAGCCCACTATTCTTGTGCCAGTGGTTTGAAGCTCTAAAGCACTATGTGACTACTAAGAGTTCTCTATGTAATGGAAGAGAAAACATTCGTTACTGCACGTAACAATTCTGCTTAGCGTAACACATTACAGGACAAGGTGGGACGCTGCATGTGTAATCCATGACGTCATGGATTGAAAACTCAATCCCAGTTTAGCTCTAATCAAGGCATTTTCACGCTACCCCTAGGGCAGACTAATGTGTCTTCTGGGTTCCTCCTTGCTCCAGGGACGTATCCTGTGCTAGGGTCTGTACCTGTCACAGCTGGCTTTTGCTTAGATATTCTAGCTAGTGTATGGTTCCAAGGGTTCCTGCCCCCATACCTCCACCACCCTTGTCCTTGGTGTGGTGTCCTGAGAAAGACCCCATCCCACCACACACTGCTAGCCATGATCCAGGGAACTGGTTCGGGGAGCAAGCTGGCACCTTGTGTGACCACTCAAACCTGAAGGGAACATGGCACAGAGAAATCTAAGTTGTATGTAGTGGCTTAGTCAGAGGTCAAAGCAGCCCGGCCACGCGGTGAGGTGAAAGCTGTGCAGAGCGCGTCATACCTGATTGGGATCATTCCTATCATAATGAGAGGAAAAATCATCTTCATGTAGGGTAACGGTGACATCCCAAATCCACAGAGGATGAGGAGCTGAAGAACCTGCAGGCCTGTGAAATAGTGGATCTTCCTCTGAGGGACCCTGCGAATGTAATGTGTCGGAGGGTAAGCCGTCTGCGAAAGAGAGAAGAGGCATATGTCAGGCAACAATAGACAAAAATCAGTCCATGTGGGAATAATGTATAATTGGCATACTTCCGAAACAAAATTATTTTAGGGAAACCATCAACACAGCTGTAATGGTGCCTTTCACATATCAAGGGTAAGGGTAGGGATCAGAAAACGACACTGCATATGTTAAAGGGCTTTCTAAGCTGAATACTGACCTTTCCCTTAAACCAAAAGGGTGGAATTGAGGACTTTTAGGGTTAAAGCGCTGGCTACGGTACTGGCAACAGAACACAGAGAATGACTAGGCAATAAAAAATGGGGGAAACCACAGATAGAACCGCCTTGAGGAACATCTGGAGTACAAGAAATTACAAGTACAAGATATAAATACCATAATTAGACTGCCCTGTACATGATTAGCAGCACTGTGTAGCAACATGTAAAATATCCAGGAGACAAGGGAGGGTGTGTGCATCAGATCCCACTTCAGTTTGTTTTCTGTGTTTGATGAGCTCTTGACCATTTTCTTCTTCCTTACGGGAATGATCATCGCTACCCTCTGCTTGAACCCAATCTGCCCGGAGACAGAGCAACTGTGAAACTCAGCTGGGAAAGGACAGAAGAGACCCCACACAAGGAGACTGCAATGCAGTGGAGTAGGAGTGATTATCCACTGATGCTGATACAGATGAATGTATCTAGGATCGCAGCATGAGTTACTAAAAATATTTCCCATATTTAAAGGGGAAACTTCCAAATATGGAGGCTTCCTAGCCTAGGTACAGCAGGCTAATCTGTACTAAAATCGATATTTATTATTTGTATAATCATAGCATTTATCACTCAGACCAGGACCCCACTATGCTAGGTGATGTACAAAACACAGATCAAAAAGACAGTCCCTGCCCCAAAGAGCATACGCTCTAAGCACATGCATGAGACCACAAATGGAGAACTCTGCATATGCCACGAATATCCATCTTTATTTACAAATGAATATATTCAAATAAGGGAATCTACAGTGCCTGTAATATCTGAGGGAGAAGTGGGATACAATAACAAGACGCCAAATAAAATTAGAGGGCTGTTTTTTCCTTGAGGACCAAATCCTGGGTTCAGCTGAAATCAATGGGAGTGTTGCCAGTGAAAAAGTAGTAAATAATCATTTGTAATGGTTGTTCTTTGAGACGTGTTGCACGTGTCCATTTCAGAGCTTAATGCATGTGCAGCCTGCACAGAGTCATTGGAAATATTTCCCTCAATGGTACCCGCTGGCATGGCGCAAGCACCCTCTGTTGCCATGTGCCACTGTGTGCCGGTGTAAGGGGCCCAGTGTCCCAGTTCCGTCTTGCTGGACAACTCCGATGCAGGGGGATAGGAAGGCAGGTTGTAGAATGTACATGTGCAACACACCTGAAAGAACAACAGCTAGGGAAGGTTAGTAACCATTTTTTCTTCTTCAAATGATGGCACATGTGCATTCCTCTCTCAGTGATTCACAAGCTGTAAAGTAGGAAGAGGGATTGGAGTTCATGGACATACGAACTGGAGCACAACTCATCCGCATTTAGCATTGCCTTTAGAGTACTGGGTGATGGCATAATGGGATGCGAAGGTGTGACGAAGACCAGTTTGCCGCTCTGCACATTTCTTGGAACGGGATCGCCTGTGTAATCTTGTGGAATGTGTTGTTACTTGGGGGGGGGGAGGGGAGAATGAATGGGGCGGAGCCTGTCAGGTCATAATTTACACAAATGCAGGTGGTCATCCAAGATGAAGTTCTTTGCGAAGAGACTGGGAGACCCTTCATTCTGTCTGCAATGGATCTGAATGGTTGGGTTGACAAATGGAACTCTTTAGTCCTGTCTATGTAGAATGCCAAAATTCTTCTAACATCTAGGGTGTGCAGGCATTGCTCCTCTCCGTTGGAATGTGATTTTCGGTAAAAGGTAGGTAAGTAAATTGACTGGTTAATATGAAAATTAGATCCCATCTTAAAGAGAAATCTCAGATTCTTTATCCTTTGCATAAGGTGATTTGGACATTGAAGCATGCAGCTCAGCCACCTTCTGGTCTGACAAGATGGCTTCTAGAGGCTCAAATGGAAGCCCCATGAGTCTTGACAAAACTAGGTTCAAGTCTGGGGTGGGGGAGAGATTCCTTTATCTGAGGGTACAAGCTTTCCAGGCCCTTCAAAAATCTGATTCTCTTATCATTAGAAAATATGTAACAGTTGTCCACATGAGGATGGAAAGCTGGCACTCTTGCCAAGTGGACCTTGATAGAAGTAACTGCCAATCTTGCTGTTTTAGATGCTATAGATAGTTCAGGATATGCTGGACTGAGGACTACAGTGGTGAAACCTTGGATTGATGAGACCAGGTGGAGAAATGCTTCCATGTCACCATGCAAGTAAACCTGGTGGAGGACTTTCTACTATTCAATAAGACATTGCTAACTTGGTCCAAGCAAGACTCCTCTCTAGGATTTAGCCATAGTGCCTCAAGGAAGTTAAAAGAAGTGCACACGCAAGTTCGGGTGAAGTAACCATCCATGATTTTGGGAGATTAAGTCTGGGTCCAATGGAAATCAAATCGGAGCATCCACAGACAGATTCCAGAGAGTGGACAGCCAATCTGTTGGGGCCATGCTGGGTCCATTAATATAACCCAGGCATGGTCGTGTTTGATCCTTAGCAACACTCTGTATAGGAGTGGTATTGCAAGAAAAGTGTAGCACAACTTGTTCAACCAGGGTAGCAGCAAAGCATCTGTAATGGAACTGGTATTGTGACTCTGTTACAGATAGATCTATCTGGGGATTCCCCCCGGCTGCATATGCATCTGGTTACATCAGGGTGGAGAGACCACTTGTGGGGACTGTAAATGATCTACTCAAGCAGTCTGAACCCTGGAAGGTAAGAGTCTTCGAAACTAATTGAATCAGCAATGCAAATGTTCCCCAGGTGAACTACCTCTTGACAAAGTAGGGAAGAGCGAGTTCCTCCTGGCCTGTTGAAATAAAACACTGCAGCATTGTCTGAGAGAACAAACCGGCTTTTCCCCTTGACCTGAGATAGGAAGGCCTGACTAGCTAAGCGGACAGCCCTTAACTTTCTGACATTGATATGTAGAGAGAGATCCCTTGAGGACCATAAATCTGGAGTTTGAAAGGGACCCAGCTGAATCCCCTCTTCCCAGAGCAAAAATGTCTGTCACCAATGTCGGCAAAGGTTAAGGACAAACAAAGTGAATGCCTGCACTAACATTGATGGAGTCTGTCTGCCAGTCTAGAGAAATCAAATACTTGAGAGGGCACACTCAGCATAGAGTTCAGATGACGACTTGGCGAATAAATGGAGGCAAGCCATCTTTAAAGAGATGGGGACTGGCATGCTGGACTATGCATGTGCAGGAGGCCATGTGTCTTAGGAGCCTCATGCAATTTCAAGCTGTTGTGATTGGGTGAGCCTTGAGATCCACAACAAGAGTTCAAATGGTTTGGACCCTCATGTCCAAAAGGAAAGTTCTGGCTTGAGTACAGGCCTGCACTGCTCCTAAAAATTCAATCTTCTGTGCTGGAGAATGAGTAGACTTGTCTAAGTTTATCAGTAGACCTAGAGCTTCAAAAGTACACTAAAGATGTACCCTGGACAGCACCTGAGCCCTAGACAGGCCTTTGACCAGACAGTCATCCAGGTAAGGACAGACTTGTACTCCTAGACTCCCCAGGAAAACAGCCACCACTGATGTAACTTTTGTGAAAGCCAGAGGCAACACGAACAAGTTGAAAGGCAGCGTCGTGAACTGATAATGAGAGTGCTTCCTAATGAATCGGATATTCTTTCTGTGACCTTGATAAATTGTCACATGAAAGCAGACATCTTTTAAATCGAGGGTGACATACCAGTCCCGAGGAAAGGAATGGAGGCTGGGGTGACCATGCAAAAAAGTTCTCCTTTTGTGAAATCTGTTGAGCTGGTGCAGATCTAAACTTAGTCTGAGACCTACCTTCCCTTTAGGGATTAGGAAATAACGGGAATAGAACCCCAGTGCAGAGGGGATTTGGCATCCTAAGTGTACAGTGTGGGAGAATCCATGGGGAAAATCACACTCCCACCGCCCCAGATTTCCAGCATAGCGAGATGTTTATACATCGGCCTGAACTGAATGTGCGTCAAGTCAATGTTATCGTTTGTATTGCAGTAATGCACAGCGGCCTCAGTCTGGATGAACGTCCTATCGTGCCAGATGCTATAGAACAACGAGACAGACAGACAATCCTTGTGGCAGTGAAGAGCTTACGACTGAGATGCTCCTCACTTGTAGGAGTATTAGTTTCACTCATTTTTAATTAAAAAAATAATAATAAAGTTACTGGCTTAATAGTGCCCTTAGGTATTTTCACCAGGAGCTACACACTCATGTCTGAGGGCAGGATTTGCCTCATGCCCTAACGTACAGCAAGAGGGACAATAATTCTGAATGTTTTGGGGGTAAGTTAAGTGCAAAAGGAATGAAGCACGAAATCCCCATCACTGTGAGAAGGGGCAAATTTAAGGTCCAAAGCGCTTGCGGCCTTGTTTGCCAACATTCAATGAAATAAAAACCAAATGACAAACATCAACTTGGAACACAAAACAAGGGTGTGACTGGAAAGGCAGGCAATAAAAGCTCCTTAATGTACCAAGCAATGGAGAGGAACCTAAGACTTTTTCCGGTCAGGGTTAATGACGAGATTATCGGGAATCCTGTAGTGGCCTATTGCCCTGTAATTATTGTTGTGGATGCATGTACAAGACAGCTTACACAGGGCGTGTGGTGTCTGTGGAGGGTGGCTTGGGGAAGGAGGAGGCTAAAACACACAATCATGGATGGTTTAATGGCAATGTTTTGAAGCTGTAGCAATCAACTCATATAATGAGTTTCCTCAGGAAACAGAATGTTAAGGCGCTATTTCTTGTTCCATATCCTGTGCAGTAATTTCCAGTTCAAGTGCGACTATGTACCTGCTCTTTCAGCAAGAGGGCCACTCTCTCAAAAAGTTGATTCCCATCAATGGAGGTCAGGGCGATGTACAGGAAGAGACCATAGAGGACTGGCTTTGGGATCCACTGCAGTGGGAATGGCAGGAGCAAAAGCGAGAGACCCACCAAGAAGTTGGCTACCAGTGTAGTTAGTCGTGTCTCTTTCACACTCACGATCCTGTATGTGGGAGAATACACACAGTGACATGGAAGCAAAGGCAGAAAAGGACAACAGCAGGTCTGGGGCTCATTCACATTGGGAGCCTGTTATGGGATATGTGACATTCCAGTACAAGATACCCCTATCGCATACAATTAATCAAGTATCTCCAGCCAAACGCTAACGCTTTCAAAAGAAACCCTTTTGGACTCAGTCCAGGCATTTAACCCACAACTCAGAGCAGCTGGGTAAGTGCCAAGGCCCAGGGCCAAGTTTGTTTATTTCGTTTTCCCTCTCTACTCTTGTTTTCTACCAAGCTCCATAGATCCTATCGGAGCTTAAACTAATTCAGTCTTCTATGGTTTGCTAAACAGAATCACATTAAAACATGCTAGATCCCCCTTTCTGCATGTTAAACCTTTCCAGCACTACCTGATTTCAGACTGCACCAATGCGTGCATGGATGTTATATTATACATATATACACCCCCCTCTCCAAAAGGAAATCAGAGCTGCTTCTGTGGAAATTAACTAGTGGTCCACTTGTTAGGAGAAACTCATTCTCCTGACTAAGTCGTCAGCATTTTTATAAACATGAAAATCCCTTCGTTTATACATCAGGAATTCAGGTTCAGAGAATTACATAGAGAATGAGGACTTAATTCTGTGGTGAGATACGGGAATTGCTCTGCAAATTTCCCATTAATCATGCTAAAAATGTAATCCTTAATGCAAATTTCCCAAACTGACAGACCTGTTACTGGAAAAATGTTGACAGGAAGTCAGAAATGATAAAATAACTTTAAAAACACACTGTACAACACAGTCTAGAAACATTTCTGAATGTGAAACAGAGTGCCCCATGCAACAAACTGAAAATAAGAAAAGAAAAGGGGACATGGCTACCCTAAAGATGAGCAATCTCTGCCATCGTCCCATGTGCCTACCAAAAACAGCAGAAAGGGGAACCCTCTTCTCCCAGGACTATTTAAAAAATAAATAAATAAAATTTTTTAAAAGGACAGTCCGTGTAATTGTTTCCATATAAGGAAAGCTAACCTCCAATCCCGAAGATAACCACTGGCAAAGCCTGCCTATATCAGCAGAGGCAACTGGGCTGAAGATTGTTTTGGTGCCTGTGTGTGGCAGGAGCCCACGCTTAGTGGATGGGGATAGGGGAACCTAGGTTCTCCCACTCCACCGGGCTCTGACGCAGGGGCTTCACTTGGGTAGTAAAGAAAAAGCATCAGGTATCCTCCGCTGGGTCGTCTCCAAACAACTCTGTCCCTCCTCAGAGCGTGTTGCTTGTGGTTATCCCTTGTCACCCAGTCTAAGGAGACTAAGGAGTCCCAGCTTCGTGCAGCTGCCCTGCTGGGGACACCTTGGTGTAGCGCCTTTGGTGCAATGAGCGCAGATCATCTCTCTCTGCCTGCCGCCTGCTTGTGCGGAAGAGATTACTCCCTTTCAAATCCCTCCTCCAGCTAGAACATGCCCCGCAGGCCTGTGAAGCTAGGGTTTCCTGGGCCAAGAATTACTGCGGCACCCCCTTCTCTCCACCCCATCACACTGCCATCTTGGGCTTGCTGTATCCGGATGTAGAACATTGTGCTCCAGATGCACTGCAACCAAGCTTCTGGTAAGAAAGCATTTTAAAGTCACAGGGATGGAGATCCTGTGGAACACATGTTTCTGTTTTATATGCATGTGTTTCTGGGGCTTTGAAATTCCTTTTGTCTTATAGGAGATTTTTGCCCTGCGGGGTGGAGCCATTCCACAGTGAATTCTCATAAAAAAATATAGACACTCCCTTACTGTAAGACAGACCCAATTTCAGAGTTCCTATTTTCTTTAATTAATGCAGCGTTTAATGTTGTGGTGAGATTTGGACTTGAGTTCCCAAAAGTAAAGGCTTCTCAGGTCATGCAACCTTCCATGCCAATAAATATAAACTTTAACCTGCTACCCTTTAACATGGGAAAAATATTATCCCTGGGTAACATGGCAAAATTAAGATAGATCTAAAGAATAAAGGCCAAGCGTTAAAATGGGGGAATGCAGTCTTTAAAAGATAGTTTAAAAATGGGGGCATGCAGGGCCATGTTAAAGCACCATGGATAAGTGATAGAACAGATCCAGGATCAAGCCTAAAAATGACAGAAGGACCATCAAAAGGAACTGCCGTCTAAATCTCCCAATTGCAACAGTAGCAGAAATTGGAATCCAACACCACTGGCCAAGACCATCCTGCAAAACTTAGAACCATTGGCCAGATCTTCTTGCAAAAATCCAGATTGGGAGTCAGGTTTTTCCCATTATACTATTTACAGAGTATGACCCCAAATTCTGTAAGATCCACTGGAAAATCTGGGGTGGCCAGCCATCAATAGAATGGATGGAATTCATTTCCCACTGGTCTGCATCCAGGCTTGGTTTGTTGTGGAACAGAGATCCTTGAGATGATGGACCCAGGCAAGTTGGAAGCATAATTGATTCTTTGATGGCTAGAATTAGATAGTTTGTGTACCAGCATCCCTGTGACCATTCAGGCGCTACTAGGACCAGTGACATTCTATTGTAGCCTCTCAGATGACCTTTTGTTAATGGTCAAACAGGAGGGATGGAATACAGTAGTTATTTGGCTTCTCCAGGAAAACAGTGAACACGCCTATTAAAAGTGCCCCACGGTCTCTTCAGCGGATCGAATACAGGGGGAATTTTATGTTTGATGCAAACAGGACAATTACTAGGCAATCTCATGGCTCACAAATGTATCTGAGTATTTATTATTTGGAGCGTTCATAAAGCATACTAGGTGTCTCCTAAGCCAAGCAACACACACCAGAGAGCTTCCATCCTGACCTGGACATGACACAGCCGGAAATGACACCCCAAAACAGACCAGGTCAGAGAGGGAGATATGGCCTGTGTGAGTTAGAAAAGCAAGGGTCAGAGATTTGATCTTTACGTGTGGAACTGGACTAGATGATTATTTTCAGAGCCAAGAGATTTAATTCTACCCATCAAAGCAACTTGAAAGTATAGCAGGGTGAAGAGTGGCTCCTGATCCCTTCTCCTGATGGTTTAGAAACAACACCACTGATGTATTTGCTGACTAAATTAGTGCTCAGACCATTTCCCACATACCTAAGTGCTGTGAAGCTGCTTCCAGCTCTAGGACACTATTTATAGACAGCACTGCTTACAGATAAGATTGCCTGACCCACTGTCAGTTGCTTGCAACTTTGCCAAATTTCACCCATTTAGGCTGATGTACCTTGCCTCAGGTTGAATTATTCTGAAAAATTTCTGCAAGAAAGGTTCAGTTGTTCCAAGAACAAGATTAGGGAAAAATAAGTTTTACCCGTGTTAAAAACAATGTTTGCAACTGTTTTATTGAGAATCTTTAGCACTTCCATGCTATGAAGCAAGGGCTTGAAATTTGGTCAGGTTGAGAGGTGTGTTATTGCCGGAGATATGCCTTTTGCTGGGAAAATCTAACCAAATTTGTCCATTTATAAAAACTCTTCCAAATGAGTTCAGGCAGGCTCTCCAGATATTTTGGAGAGTTTGGCAGTTAAGACTATGGCCCTAGAAGGCCTGTCATCAGCTGAGGAAATAAGGAACTGGGGGGAAACTGCAACGTATAATCCAAGCTCATCTGCCAAGAATCCTTAAGCCACAGCTAGAGTGGGATGACTGGATTCCACACTACACGAGGGAGGCGTAGCACCCTTAATTAATTTGTCTACAGGACCAGACTCTGAGGTTGGTCTGCACCAGACTCTGATACAGACTCCTCCGCAGACAAGAAAGAGGAAAACTTTTGCCTTCTTCAGGGGAGGTTCTTTACTCTTGTGTTTACTTGTATCCATCCTGTGCGTTGTTTCTTTCGGAAAGCAGGAGGGGAAGCTTTCAGCACCTTGTGGTGAACCAATCTGTTTTTCATTTTCTGTTTAAGCATTGCTGCAGTTTCCCTCTCACAGCAAGGCTGCCGAGGAGGAGGAAGACAATGATACATAGATTCTCTAGTTTACATTTTACAGCTTTGTGGGGAACAAGAGATCTGGAATCAACATGGGAGCTGAAGGTGGTAAAAAAAATACTTTGTTTCCTAGCATCCAGTTCAAAGTTATCATTCATGTAGATACATATCACCTCTGGGCAGAATGAGCATGAAACATTAGGAGAAGATTCTTGGTGTCGCTTATGGACATCTGCACCTACCCAGCTTAGTCCTGCCGAAATTTCCCCAAGAAGGCCTAACTGCTGAGACATGCTTGTATAACAGAAGAGCCTCTCACATTTCCAAGGCACACCAGGAAAAGGTGCTGGGAGCTCTGAAACAGATCCACGTTGATACTGTTTTCAGTATCACTTTGCACTCATGACCTTGCAGGTTCCAGACGTGGGATGTTGCACTGGATGTTTTTTCTAATGAGACAAGCAGGCAGCCTCTGGCCAAACGACTGTCTCATTGCTCAGCATGGCTTCAGCAGAGAGCTTAGAAAAACCACTAACATCTCTGAGGAGATAGAGTTCGACAAGAAATTGTTTTGTCTTGGATTCCCAGATGAACCAAAAAAAAAGTAGGGGGAAAAAAAACCAGTACTGAGATGTGGGAAACCTGGTTTTCCAGCAGCATACCTTAAAAGGTTAGGACCAAAAGAAAAGTACTCTGTAAGAAAACAGTGCGGCTACCAGCTACTCCCAAGATGCAGAACAGCGGTAGTGGTCACAGTCAACCACAAGGCTCTATATTTGCTCCTGACCCCACCGCCCTGAACAATCTATCTTCACCTTAGCTGCCCTTGTGTTGATGTGGGCAGACCATTCCTGGCCCCAGCAGTCTAGATTGGTGGAGACTGATAAGAAAGATTAATATAAATCATTGTTAAAAGAACCCCGGAACACCCCTCAGGACCCCCAGATTCACAGGTTTCTCTGTCCTGCAATCTTGCATCTATAGCAATTTGTTACTAGGACTCCCCAAAACTTACGTCTCATAGATGTGCCCATTTTCAACCCTCTCTTCCACGTAGGCCAGTGCTCGGACATGCATTGGTGAATGAGGGAACGCAGCGTGTATCCATGGCAATCCGAAGACAGACAGCCCCGTGTTAATCAGAGCTACAAGGAGGAGGTCCCAGTGATAAGCTGTTCCTTTCACTAACCTGAAATAAACTCTAGTTAATAAAGATTTTATGTGCTCTTAACCATGTAGTAACGAGGTTGCACTTGCTATGACTGAGCTAGAACATTCATTGATGGAGTTCATCTCCACGCACAGAATTTTACAGACCTTTTATAGCCTGCAGTACATGAATTTGAAAGGTAATGAAAACATGATTGCTGCCATGGGTGAGCTACCTCTTTGAAAGAATAACCAAAAAGAAAAATATTATCCATTAATGTTGATGAGTTCCAGAGGGGTAGTCGTGTCAGTCTGTATTTAGCAAAACAATGAGAGTCCTCTGGCACCTTAAAGACTAACAAATTTATTTGGGCATAACTTTTTGTGGGCAGAAACTCATTTCATCAGATGCATTATGCCCAAATAAATTTGTTAGTCTTTAAGGAGCCACAGGACTCTCGTTATTACCCATTAAAATGATGGTCTAGTCCTCAATTGCTTCAGCATTTATTATTGCAATATCAATCATGATGCCTCAACTCATTCAAAATGAATATTACCATCAGATGTACTACTGCTATCCTACTTGGAGCACTAGCAACAGCTGTAGAGAGGGTTGCCAAGGCATTTTTCATTTTAGAAACCTCTTGTTTTTAGTTGCTCAAACTTTCATCCATCGAGCTGAAGTTTTCCAGACCTGGTTTTTTGATGCATTGCATGTGTGTGCCTGGTAAGCTAGCTACAGGTTTAAACAACATTTACTAACAGTCTGTAGTCGGCTGCATCCATGGGGGTTATGTGCATGCTTCCCCAGCAGGCAGGTACCGAGCAGTCAGAGCCCCAGCTTATGTTCTGTTCTTTCACACTGCCGAAGAAGCACTTGCATATCTGAGGCTTCCCTTATTTCCCCCCCGCACCTGCCCTCTTTGGATTTTCCTTTAGCTTATGCTTTTTTTTTTTCGTATGAAGAAAAAGTAAGTCCTTGCCTATGCCATTGTGGACTTTGTTTCAAAGCCTAGCTCCATCTAGCTACTCTTTGCCCTTATTTCAGTCCCAACCTGGGATTTTGCTCTTAGTTCTTTTTTTTTTTAAATAGGTTTTTAAAAATATTCAGTTGACAGCAAGCAGACCAGGGCCTGATCCAAGAGTGTACCGCACGTACTCAATTTGAATAATGGGCAATGTCAGCTAAGTTATGCTGAATCTCAATGTATGGAACCGTAGATGTAAAAGGACAGTAAAGATTTAGTAAGCCATCTGTACATTGCCCAGCCAACCCATCATTCTCTCCACTGATCACAGAATCAGGGAAATGCAGGGCTAAAAGGAACCTTGAGTGGTCATCTAATCCACCTCTGCAGGCTGAGGCAGGACCAACTAGACCTAGACACTAATTGCTCATGCTTTAACTAGTTCAGTTTGAATAGGTTTATGAGCAACTCAATCTAGTTTCAGTTGGGCAGCATCTTTTGCTTTTCTGTCCCACAACAAAAAAAGCTCCATTGCATTTGAAAAAGACAATGATGTGGGAGCTGGCAGTTTGGCTATGATATCTAAGGCGAATCCCAGTTATATACTCTTTAACAATAACCCTGCTAAATACAAAAAGCCACCACAAGGAGCAACGGTCTCAAGTTGCAGTGGGGGAGGTCTAGGTTGGACATTAGGAAAAAGTTTTTCACTGGGAGAGTGGTGAAGCATTGGAATGGGTTACCTAGGGAGGTGGTGGCATCTCCATCTTTAGAGGTTTTTAAGCTGAGGCTTGACAAAACCCTCGGCGGGATGATTTAGCTGAGGATAGTCCTGCTTTGAGCAGGGGGTTGGACTAGATGACCTCCTGAGGTCCCTTCCAACTCTCATATTCTATGATTCTATGACATCTTCTAATGTCACACATGCAGAAAATGGCTCAAGAAATTCCATCAAGAAAATAGCAAAGCTCTTTTTTAGAAGAAAGGACTCATGACCCATTTATAATTTACATTTATGCCATTCACTATTTAATTAAAAAGCTGCATGAATGAGGATAGAGGAGAATTTTGAAATGGCACACAAATCCCAGAATAGGCATAACCCAGTTGTTTTGAGCCTGTCTATTTGACTCTGCTTTCCTGCACTGATGGTCCTTTATCAAATAAAGTGCAAGAAACAGAAAACACTAACCAAAAATTGTTATGAGAGGAAAAAATACCTTCCTATGTTATATTAGCAAAAAACAATCCACTGGGAAAATGGTAGTTCTTGGGGGCGGGAGGGAAGAGAGTGATGCCTTATCTGATTATAGCGATCAGAAACATCAAAGGGAATATTTGAAGACTGTAGCTTCTTGTTTCCAAGCCTGTGCATAAATCAGTGATTTTAGATAAAAGCGATGCTAGGATTACACTGTCCTACTTTGAGCATGACCTCCTTTGCTTCCATATTCTGAATTATATAGAGGCAAACCAGCATAGCTCCAAAGGCAGCTTGTTCAGTTTCAAAAGTCTTTCAAGTTAGCACAGCTGCGATCCACAAGGCTGTAGACCTTTTTGGTTGATTCACTCTTAGTTTAAAGAGAAATATTCAATGAATCCCAGACAGCAAGAAACCACAAGGCAGACTACATGCCAATTACATATCAGAGTGGGAGGTGTACCCACTGACTTCAGCATGAATGAGATCAATGTAAAATCCAGAGTAAGAACGGTGAAATAACCAATTTAGACACGCTTTGTCCACTGCACCAAGTCATTGCTTGTTCTTTATTTACTATGTCAAAAGTTATAGGAGAGTGATACTGAAGATCCTTTCCAAAAACTGAAATGCTTCCTATTGGTTCATTTTCTTAATGGTGGCTTGAAATAGCCTTCTTTCTTCCACCAAACCCAATACGAGACCATCTGACCCTCTCTGGTGTCTCTAGACATGGGTATTTTTGAAAGCTCCAAGGAAAGTTGAGCACTTGTAGGCCCAACTAACAAAATGGGTGGTAGCCACTTGCCTTGCACCATGTAATTCCCAAATAGCAATTGCTGAGAAGAATGCCACAGGACACATGGCATGATAGGTACATCTACATTGCAGCTGGGAGGTATGAATGCAGCATGTGCAGAAATCATCCCTTGCTGGGACAATTTAGTTGGGGTTGGTCCTGCTTTGAGCACGGGGGCTGGATGAGATGATCTCCTGGGGTCCCTTCAAACCTTAATCTTCTATGATTCCTGGGCTAGCTTTGATCTGTAGCTAGATCAAAGCTAGGTCAACTAACAATGGTAGTAAAGCCAGAGTAGCGCAGGCTGGCTGCTGCTCAAGTGCGGATCCAGGGGGCAAGCCTGCCCTGTTGCAGCTTCACTGTGGTTATTTGAGCTAGCTTTGATCAAACTAGCACAGATATGTCTTCATGTGCTGCAATCACACTTCCTGATTGCAGTGCAGACATAACCTATGAATAGGGGTCTACCAAATTCACAGCTGTGAAAATCTCCTCACAGACCATGGAATCTGGTCTCTGGCTGCCCTGCTTTGAAGGCAGAAAGGAGAGCAGCGGCTGCCAGCCGGCTGCCCAGCTCTGAAGGTAACGCTGCTGCCAGCAGCAGCCAAGTAGTAAATGTGGCAATAGTATGATCCCCTAATAAGCTTGCAGACTCCTTTTGGATCGGAGGCCCCAGTTCGAGAAACACTGCAGAGAAATCAGACGTTTTTCATGGGTTGGTCATGGCACAAACAGCAAATGTTGTGGATGTGTTACACACCCGTGAAATTTGCTATTTATACCATGACCAACTTGTAAAAAACGTGTGATTGCTCTAAGATTTAAGTAGACCCCTACCTATGAAGTCAATCCCAGAAGTACACATCGCTAGAGGCGGTATTTCTGGGACTGGAATAAAATACCATGCCAGATATGACGAATGTGGTACAGGGCACACACACAGGGCTAGCAAGGTTGTGTAATTCAGTCCCAGCCCATCTTTAACCAGAATGCTGGTAATATAGTATTGAAGGGAAATCATCTCAGGGCATCTCTACATGAACAATTAGACAGCGGCAAGCTGGAGTGTGAATCTACCCTGCACTAGCATACTGTGGTCTAACGCACGTACTCTGCTGACCTGCGTGAACCTTTTGTTAATACTCTTTGATCTAGTCCCATTTCAAAGAGAACTCTGTGAAAGAAGCCTAGTGAACTGTTTACATGCATTAGCAGGGTTAATAAGCGCAGTTTATGATGGAAGGCTAGTGCAGAGTAGATTCACACCCCAGCTTGTCACAGTCTAATTGTTCACGTAGACAAAGCCTAAGAAGAACTGCCCCGGTTTGGAAAGAGAGGGTTTAACATGGTTACCTGTTCTCTGGAGCATTTGTGAGTGACGCCACTATATTTTGCTCTATGAAGAAAAGCATCGACAGAAGGAACCCCAGGCCCATGGCACTCAGTACAGAACCAATTGAGAGAGATCGGATTGGGGCCAGAACGAACAAGCTCTCCGATGGGTTGTAGTTAAATTTGGACACTGTAAAACACACAGGGGAAGAGGGGGGGAAAAAAAGCATTAAAGAGGCATCTGACTATTTTCTAGCTACCTGCATGAAGCAAATGGAAAGTTATTGGCCTGGATGCAGGTTTCAGTGGGACTCCGGCCTGCACTCTGTTGGAAGTCAGACAAGAGGATCATAAGGATCCCTTCTTGCGTTGAAGTCTATAAAACGACAGTTTTAAAAAAATATAATTTAGTACCTTAGACGGGGCAGATAATGGCTAGTCACGCTGCAATTCTTATTTTATAAAGGAAATGGAAGTTTAAATTGAAGATGATGCAAAAAAAGTAAAAAAGAAAAACATTCTTTTCATAGACGTAGGATTTTGTGGTATGTATATTTATAATTATTGTATATATTAAATTATAAATGTTTGTTTATGATTGTTTCAGAGCCAGAATTTGGCACCTCCATCCTACACTCCTACTTCATAGTTGATTTGCTAGCATAGCCATTTGTAAAATACCCTCACACCAATTGGGCTGCATAATGGGTTTTTAGCATAATACAAGAGTGGCCAAAAACTGTGGTTCATGAGTCGCATGCAGCAATTTTATAGTTAAAGCATGGCTCGGAGCCCCTATGTCCCCCCATTCTCCATCTACCAGATTGGGGTGGGGGGCTCATGGCTTCTGCCTTGCAGCAGGGTGGTGGGGCTAGAAGATTCCACCCAGTGGGGATGGGGACCTCGGGGGAGGGGAGATGTGGGAGGGTCAGTAAGTTTGGCAGCTCCTGGCATAATATGGGGCTAGCTTCAGCTGGTGACAAGAAATCCATCACCACTAAGGGAAAGATCACACGTAACAATTCACCACTTCTCAATCCAGTTGGATGGAGTGACAATCAAACCAAAAGTGACACTTATTTACTTCCATACATTTCCTCACATCATCCACTCACGTCATCGCAGGTCAATGCAATTCCTGTCCCTATTCTCTCTTCCTGATATGGAAAAGCTGATCCATTTGGCCAATGAATTGTATATCATTTTTAGATTTCCTTGTGTATCTTAGAATCATCCAGATGCTTTGGACCATTACACTTTTAATTAGGAAAATATATAGAGGAGACTAAAAGAACAGACCGAGATCATCAACACCACATCTGTACAGCTGGCGACAACCCTTCCTGCCTGCTAATTACCCTGCCCTTTTGTTCTTTGTGAGAATAATAGGATCAACTATTTCTAACAACAAATACACATTTTAATGACATTCAAATGAAATGACAGACTTAAATAATGCCCTGAGAAAAGCTTTATACAATCCTATTTGGTTTGGTGTTTGCATGATTTGACTTTTATTGAAGGAACTGGAGGCAACTTACGCATGGGTAGACAGGGTGCTTAGGAGATAATATACTGCAGAGCTTTTTAATTTTTTATTTTATTGTTCTTTGCAATAAACTTGTTTTCCTTTTTGATACCATCTTAAGTGCCTTTTCGCGTAGCAATTCGGAAAAGTCAACAAGCTGACTTACTTTCTATTTCCTTGAAGAAATAGGAGCCAACGATGGAGAAGGTTAGAACGGATATGGGTAAGGCACAGTCAGACAGGATTTCGCGGACCCTTGCATGCAAATAGGGGCTGTAATTATAAAAAAAAATTCCATTAGCATCCAATGTACTCCGTTTGCCTACTACTGTGGAAATGGAGTAATCATTCAAACCACATACAGTAGAAGCTCCATACCGGATGCTGCTATTGTTAATTCTTCACTCCCAATATTATTTTAAAAATCATGTACTGTACTAATCAGTTTTTTTAAACCTAAACAGTAGAATTCACATTTATGGGAAATCCAGGCTCTGAAGTTTGGATTTCACGGATATTTTCATCAAAATGGGAACAACACTTAAGATTCAAGCTTTGAAAAACACACACAGTCCTCAAGAGCTGACAGCTAGCTGTTATTTCCAGGTTTTTTCCAATGTGGCTTGTGTCTGCAATTTCCAGCTTCAGTACTTTTCCATTCTTTAAACATTCAAGTGGGAAATTTTTCAAAAGCCCCAAAAGAAGTAGGACACCCAACTCCCATTGACTTTCAGAGGGATAGATAATCAGACAGAAAATATCATAATGCCATTATATAAATCCATTGTACACCCACACCTTGAATACTGCATGCTATTCTGGTCACTCCATCTCAAATAAGATATATTAGAATTGGAAAAGATGCAGAGAAGGGCAGCAAAAAATGATGAGGGGGATGGAAGAGTTTCCACATGGAGATTAAGATGACAGTTTTCAGCTTGGAAAAGAGACGATGGGGGGGGTGATATTATAGAGGTCTATAAAATCATGAGTGGTGTGGAGGATGTGAATAAGGAAATGTTATTTACTCCTTCACATAACACAACACAAGAACCAGGGGCCACCCAACGAAATTAATAGGCAGCAGGTTCAAAAACAAACAAAAAAGGAAATACTTCATCACACAACGCACAGTCAGCCTGTGGAACTTGTTGACCAAGAATGTTGTGAAGGCCAAAACAATAACAAAAAAGAATTAGGTAAGTTCCTGGAGAACAGGTCCATCCATGTCTATTAGCAAAGATGGTCTGGGATGCAACTTCATGCTCTGGGTGTCTCTAGCCTCTGACTGCCAGAAGCTGGCTCACTCAAATGATTGCCTGTTCTGTTCATTCTCTCTGAAGCACCTGGCGTTGGCCACTGTTGGAAGACAAGATACTGAGGGACATGGAACATTGATCAGAAAAATGTGGCTGTTCTTATGAGATTAACTGGGTTTTAGCCACAGAGCCTTCAGGAGTGTCAAAGGAAGCTCGTATGACTCTCACTTTCAAAATCTATTAATGTCTTAAAACGCCCAGCCAGATATGGAAGTGTGTTTTCCACTGTTTACGCAAGAATTTATTTAGTGTTTGCATATTTGCCTAGCCAAACAACTGCATTCAAATTGGCCAAATGGAGCTCAGAGCCCACTACTGAATTTGGTTAGCAGGCACTCCTCGATGACGTGCATCATTATTTGATCTGCGCCACAGCTGCAGCTTGTAGGTGACTGGGATTTTCCAGATGGCCAGCCAAATTAAGGCCTGTTCTTGTTCCCGCTGAAGTCAATGGCAAGACTCCCAGTAACGTTACTGAGGGTCTGTCTATGCTGCAATTAAAAACCCATGGCTGGCCCATGTCAGCTGACATGGGCACATGCTAAAGGGCTGTTTAATTGTGGTAAAGATGGGCAAGCTCAGTTTGGAGCCCAGGCCCAAGGACCCTGTGAGATGGGAGAGACGCGCACAGTGTGGGATCGAGCCTGAGCCCGCACATCTTCACTGCGATTAAACAGTCTCTTAGCCCGAGCCCCACAAGTCCAAGTCAGCCGGCACAGGCCAGCCACAGGTGTCCAGTTGCAGGGTAGATGTAGCCTAGATTTGAGCTTGGGAATTGAATGATTAGGAGTTTCCAGTGGGTTATGTGACACAATCTGTAGAATGAACTCTAAGGCTGAAGTAACTCACCTTTTCTTAAACTGATACAGTGTATGACCAAGCCAAAGGGTTCCCAACATCAGCATGAGGCTAAGGACAGCAGTTTCACGCCCATAATGCCCGACGTCATTCATGCCCATCTGATTCTCCAGGGATATGGACCTGCTCACTGATGAATTCATCAAAAAGGTGGTATTGATGCTGAGGCTTGCATTTTCCCGGTAACTGTCTCCTTGGTTCTCATGGTAGTAATATTTCTTAAAAACTGCACAAACCACATATAGGCATATGTTACAATAACAACTGCACAGCAACTAAAATAATTTGGTTCTTATTTGCTTGAACTTGCAATGTTATCAACTTTCAGCATTCTTTATCTGCAGTCTAGTCCTCTAATGACACCATTCACACCACTGAAGGTAAGAGAAACATTGCATCCTATGAAACTATAGGCTCATAGACTCTAGGGTCAGAAGGGACCAATACGATCATCTACTCTGACCTTCTGAACAACGCAGGCCACAGAACCACACCCACCCACTACCGTAATAAACCTCTAACCTATGACTGAATTATTCATGTCCTCAATTCATGGTTTGAAGACTTTAAGGTACAGAGAATCCACCAGCAAGTGACCTGTGCCCCATGCTGCAGAGGAAGGTGAAAATCTCCCAGAGCCTTTGCCAATCTGCCCTGGGGGAAAATTCTTTCCCAACCCCAAATATGGCCATCAGTTAAACCCTTAGCATTTGGGCAAGACTCACCAGCCAGATACTCAAGAAAGAATTCTCTGTAATAACTCAGAACCCACCCCCTCAAACGCCCCATCACAGGCCATTGGCATATCTACCACCAGTACTCAAAGATCAGTCAATTGTCAAATTAGGCTGTCCCATCATACCATCCTCTCCATAAATGTATCGAGCTCAGTTTTGAAAACAGCTAGGTTATTATTTTAAATAACCAGATTATTAGGGGTTTATAATTCAGTTATGAATAAAAATTAGCTTGTTCTATAAATTTAAGAAAACAGTTCAGCCATGTGTAAGTTACAGTACAGAAATGTAAGTCCCCCCCCCATCCTCATATTTTTCCCTGGGTTTGCTCCATATGCTGAATCATGGCTTTACATTTAAAGAAGTAAAATGTGGCAAGTTCTTACTCTAGTATACTAACAAAATGCATTGGACAGTAATTGAAAACATCCAAGGTACAGCATCCTCCATCGTTCTACTATGAACATGCAGTAGGTACTTTCCTACACTGACTACTGCATATTTTAAAGACATCCAAGTACAGTTTTATAGGACAGACATATTAACTGGGAGATAACACTTTTGGAAACATACTCCAAATCTGTATTGATAAAACACAGAGATACTGTGGTTTACCAAGCCTACTTTAACTATCTTAAAAATTAACCCAAATAAATGACCATCCCAAACACGCCTGCTATAACTATCCAGGCTATCTATAAATACCTTATAAAGCTTCAGAAGATCCATAAAATACATAGTGAGATAATGTAGATTAAAGAGGCTGCTTCTAAATTCTAAATATTTATAAAACAGTGGCTTCTGTAAAGATGCTATCACTTATGCTTATGGAAGGTTTGGACCTGTGGAATTGGATGGGTCTGACCATACATGATGGAAGATACCATTGTCTTACATGATATGATGAGCAAGAGTCTGGGGAACTTATTAGGAAAAGAGGCAGCCAGGAAAGAGCAGTGGGTGAAGGGTAAAATGACAGCAACCAGCTAGGGGGAGAAGAGCAATGGAAAAGGAAGCCAATTCAGGGGAGAGATATGTGCCAGCCATTGTAGCCTAATCAGCATGGAGTAGAGCGGAAGAAATATTTCTCGTATCTTGCTTACCACACTACTGTCAAGACATCCCAGAACGATGTTTGCTGTTTTTGCATCTCTTGAGTCATATTTATCTTGTGATCCACTATGACTACCCAGGCCTCTTTCTGCAGTACTCCTTCCCAGGGAATCATTTCTCACTTTGTATGTGTACAACTGATTGTTCCTTCCTATGTGGACTTCTTTGCATTTTTCCTCATTGAATTTCATCCTATTTACTTGTCCATTGTAAACCCCAGGTCCTTTTCCGCAGAACTACTGCTTAGCTAGTCAGTCCCCAGTCTGCAGCAGTGCAAGGGATTCTTTCATCCTAAGTGCAGGACTCTGCATTTGTCCTTACTGAACCTCAGATTTTTTTTTGGTCCAATCCTCCAATTTGTCTAGGTCACTCCGTGTCCTATCACTACCCACAGCCTAATGTCATCTGTGAACCTGCTGAGGGTGCAATCCACTCCATCCTCCAGATCTTTCATGGAGACGTTGAACAAAACCAGCTCCAGGACCAACCCCTGGGGCACTCCACTTGTTTCCAGCTGCCAACTAGATATCGAGCTGTTGATCACTACCTGTTGAGCCAGATGATCCAACCAGCTTTCTATCCATCCTATAGTCCATTCATCCAACCCATGCTTCTTTAACTTGTTGGCAAGACTGTATCAAAAGCTTTGCTAAAGTCAAAGTATACCACGTCCACTGCTCTCCCCACAGCCACAGAGCCAGTCATCTCATTGGAGAAGACAATCAGGTTGGTCAGGCATGACTTGCCCTTGCTTAATCCACGCTGACTGCTCCTGATCATCTTCCTTTCTTCTAAGTGCTTTAAAATGGATTCTTTGAGGACCTGCTTTATGATTTTTCCAGGAACTGAGGTGGTCTGTAGTTCCTCAGATCCTCCTCTCCCCGACCCCACCCCACCCCTTTTTTTTTTGGAAGATGGGCACTATATTTGCTTTTTTTCAATTGTCTGGGAACTCCCCCAATCACCACGAGTTTTCAAAGATAATGGCCAATGGCTCCTCAATCACATCAGCCGACTCCCTCAGCACCCTCGGATGCACTGCATCCGGCCCCATGGACTTGTGCATGTCCAGCCTTTCTAAACAGTCCTGAACCTGTTCCTTCAGCACTGAGGGCTGTTCACCTCCTCCCCATTCTGTGCTGCCCAGTGCAGTAGTCTGGGAGCTGACCTGGTATGTGAAGACCGAGGCATTGAGCACTTTTTCCACATCTTCCGTCACCAGGCTGCCTCCCCCATTCAGTAAGGGACCCACACTTTCCCTGGCCTTCTTCTTTCTTGTTGCTAACATACTTGTAGAAACCCTTCTTGTTCCCCTTCACATCCCTTGCTAGCTGCAACTCCAATTGTGCATTGGCCTTCCTGATTTCACCCCTGCATGACCGAGCAATATTTTCACATTGTTCAAGCTTCCACTTCTTGTAAGCTTCCTTTTTGTGTTTAAGCTCATTGAAGCTTCCTCTGTTGAGTCAAGCTAGTCACCTGGCATATTTGCTATTCTTTCTGCACATTGGGATGGTTTGTTCCTGCAACCTCAATAAGGTTTCTTTAAAATACAGCCAGTTCTCTTGGATTCCTTTCCCCCTCATATGAGCCTCCTAGAGGATCCTGCCCATCAGTTCCCTAAGGAAGTCAAAGTCTGCCTTTCTGAAGTCCATGGTCCGTATCCTGCTGTTCTCCTTTCTTCCTTTTGTCAGGATCCTGAACTCGACCATCTCATGGTCACTGCTGCCCAGGTTGTCACCCACTTCTTCTTCACCTACCAAATCTTCTCTGTTTGTGAGCAGCAGGTCAAGAGGGGCACAGACATAAAGAGGTCTCAGTTCACTATCCAGATGTGTATTTTTAAAATAAGTTTCATTACTTTGATTTTTTTCAATATGCTAGTTTTAACTTAAGAACTTGCATAATTCATCCTCTCCCTTTTAAATTTCTCTGATTTGACACGAAAAGAAAATGAAATTAAAATTTTGCTTTTGTTGCTAAAATGACTTTCACTACGGCCGCACACGTCTATCATACACATCTACTTAGCGTCAGATTAAAAAAGAAGAAAACAAAAAGACGACCAAGAAATTCAAAATTAATGCCGATTATTTTAAGTCATCCTGTTGGTCTAGTTACCACAGATGTTCTGGGAACAGTAAGTGATTTCACATTCAGCACTACTGTAACACCTCAATACAACCGAGTTGGGTTAGAATTGAGCATAGTCTTAAAATGAATTTCAAGATGGCTACTGATTTGTGTCACAACTTCACATTTAATTTACATGCAGTAGGTAGAGGATATGTCTTCACGCTGGATTAAGTGTTGGGGAAGACACAGCTGATTTTTCATCTCTATTTTACTTATCGTAACGTGTGTGTTTCTGATTGGAATGATTGGCAGTTAGATAACAAGCCTGCCACATAACAAGGATTTACTATTTAACATTCAGCTGCTACAGACTGGGTCTTTTCGGAGACATTACAGAGCAGCCAAGTTCTATGCACAAGTTCGTGTAGAGAAAGCACTTTAAATTAGAAGGTTGTATGTGTTAAACAGCACGGCCCCAGAATGTGGTTTATTTCTAGTTCCCTCTGATCCAATTCACCTTTCTTGTTTGCTTCAGCTGTTACAGAGCTGTTTCCTGCAGAGTGCAAATGTCAAGATCAAACAGAAGCATGGCTTAGGCGGTCGGGCCATGGGTTGAAAACAACTGTCACTGGGACAGTAAGTTTAAACACACGCATTCTTCTACGATATGTGATAGTACCCTTCCCCCTAATTTCCTGCATATGCGAGGCACATATAAAAGCAACAAGGCTTAGCAAATTAAGGCAACAAAGGTGATCTTCCTTGGGAGCAATGTGTTGCTGGATGCACTCCCTGACACAAAAGGCTTTTAAGGAAGCAGGCATGGCATAGCAGCTTAGTGACTGGCCAGATGATGTGTTATGCAACCCGCCAGCATGCAGAAGTCCAAACAAGGGCCTCCCCACTCCCTAGATGCATGATTGTCCCCCAATACGAAGACAAGCAAAACGGACACAGAAAGGTCAAGTGTTTTGCTGGGGTTCTAGAGCAAGTTGTTAGCAGGAGTCAGGATTGGAACTCTGTATCTATCAATCATGATCGTTCCACAGGAGAATTTACAAAAGGGTCACAAGGGTCTGTGACGGCCTAGTTCAGCAATTCTGCCCACAACCTTCCAACTTTCAATACGGTATATCGGACACACAAGCATGGATTTTTCACAATGAAGTCAAATCAACCCATCTCAGAGGGGGTATAGCAAGGGTAAACCTCAATACCGGGGGAGGAAAGGGGAAGGGGAAGGAGGATGGACCACACACAGATATTTCGAGCAACGTAACAAGCTGTACTTAGAAAAGCCGATAATGCACCTCAGGTTGGACAGTGAGGAGCGTGGCAGTTTTAAACACACCGTACTAATCTTCTAATGCAGAACATCTTTTAATGAGAAAGAGCTGTGCACCTAAACGCCCACGGACCCTACTGAAAGCTGACCTTGGGATGGCTACCTATGTTATAGGTGGGGCTGTTACACTGTCTAATACCTCCCTGTTATAAGACTCTGGTTTCCATTGCTTACAAAACTTTACCAAACTTTAGCCATTCAGGCTGAAGTTTTAAATGTCACTTGGCTGCATCAGGCTGAATTTCTTCTGGAAAATTTCAACCAGAATGGTTCAGCCACTCCTGAGAATGAGGTTAGGGGGAAAAATACATTGTGTTAAATTTTTGATTTGAGAAACGCTAGGGCTTTGGTGCAAGGCCGTGAAATTTGGCAAGGGACGTGCCTTTGGCCATCCCTGTGAAAATCTGCCTACGGTTATAAACCATTTAAAAACGCAAGTTTACACATGATAAGCAGAAATTTGTTTTTTGCTTTGCAGATGAATTCTGAAGATTTCATCTGCACTGGGCATGCTCCAGTCAGGGGGTGAGCGGGGCTTTCCCTACAATTGCACTTCTGGATGTCAGGGGGCCAGCCATTCAACTTGAGAGCTGGGAGCCTGCCTTTCCTATATTTTCAATACCCCTTCTGCTGAGCCCAGACAAGGAGGAGGAAGTCACCTGATCTGAACACAGAAGGAACAAGAGACAGGGATGGGAGCGTCGGACTGGGGCCAGAGACTGGCAGGGAGAGTTGGGAGTGGAGTGGGGTGGGGGTGGGAAACTGAACTGAAAGCTGAGGAGAGCGACTGGGAACCAGTGGCTGCAGTGGGAGGCTGGAACTAGGAGTGGCTGGTCAAGGAAACTGGGAGTGTCTATCAGTGTGTCCTGTGGGAGGTGGGGGGGAGGGAGACGAATCTGACTAGGAGCCAGGTTGCAGGGGAAGAAAAGGGCAAAGACACTGGACAAACTGGGTGTACAAACAGCATAGACTGGACGAGGAGCTCAGAGAGGGAGATGGATTGGAAGCAAGCAGGGATGGGGAATGTGGTCAGAAGAGGGGGTGACTGGTGGCCAGGGACAGAGACAAACTGGATGAAGATCCAAGGGAGGAGGGAAGGGAAACTGACATGAGGGGGGTGGTTCCGAAGAGGTCAGAGTAGGCCTTCCTGGACCAGGAGTTTGGATTGGAGGGAGAAGGCTGAGGAGTGGGGAACAGGCCTGGCAAGTTGAGAAGATGGGACTGGGATGGGGAGCAAGAGACAGGGAAGAGACAGGAATAAGACAAGGGCAGGTTGAAGAGGACAAAAAGGGAGAAAAGGACAGAGGAGTCTGTGCCCCCCAGATCACATCCTCATGATGGATGGAATGGAACCTAGATTCATGAGTCTCAGTGTTCCTCTGCTGTCAGCAAATATCTGTGAACCCACTGGCACAGTGTGCGGCTCATCTCCCTCGAGTTCTGGTCCACACAGAGGATGGCAATTACTACCATCAGTTACTCCATCAGTTCAAGTAGCTGAGGTGGGCTTTGGTTATTTTTGGTGGGGGCAAGTGTTGTCAAGTTCCCAAGAGTGTCCTGGATAGAACTGGATTCTATACCTGCATCTGCCACACAGTTTCTATGGGATGCTAGTTAAGTCACTTACAACCAAACTTTCCACCTACTGGTGGTCATTAACTGCATGTTCCTAATTTCCTGGGTGACCAGCTTCAGACCCTCCAGTCTGATTTGCAGAAGTGCTGGCCACACACAACTGCAATGAAGTCAATGGGAACTGTGCCTTGAACATAGGAAATGCTATTAAATGCTAAGTACTCCGAAAATTCAGTTCCTAGGCATCAAATTGGGCACCCAAAAATAGTGGATAGTTTGGACCTTAAACTCTGTGCCTCAGTTCCCCATCTGTAAAATGGGGATAGAAAGTCACCTCACAAGGCTATTGAGGCACTAAATTAACTAGCGTTTGTGAAGCACTTAGAAACGATTGTTATCAGTGCCACAGAAAATGGTAAATTAGTAATTCTGTCTTCACAGCAGGTTGCACAATGTGCAGGAAATAAGTCTTGGGGCCAGACATTGAACAAGGAGGAGAAAAAATATGGAATAGCTGCTCATTGAATCAGCACAACCCATCCTGTGCTCTGAATGAGGCAAAGGTCCTGTGGAAAACATAGTACGTGGCCAGGCAATTGAAGTCTGTGTTGTAATGCAAAGGCATAAAGAGCCGAATTAACATAGCTCGAGCAACCCTAACTCTGCCATTTTGTAACTTTTCAGTGCTTCATTTTGCAGCCTTAATAATGTTATTTTAATGTCCTTTTTGTGTGTGTAATAGAAAGAAGAGTGCCAGCAGGTTCTAAGAACTACAAGTTACACCATGGGACCAGCTTAATTATAAAGGATTCAAGGCAGCAAAGCTCAAAACCCCTTTCCAACTTTTAGTATCAGGAAAAAAAAAAACCCACCACAGTATAACACCAACTAATCCCTCTAAGGATTCTCAAAGCCAGGCAAAAGGAACACTGCCGTTGGCAGGCAGCTTCTGCAGAACAGCTTTGTTCACACCCTAGCATGTTGCCTGAGTTGGGTGAGGTAAGACTGCAGATTTGTTACTTTTACCCAAGATCAAGTCTTGCAGAGGTGTGCAGCAGAGAAACCATGAACTGTGACCAGTTTGGCAGAGAGGCCAGAAACGCTTCCAATGCATTCCGAGCGGCATTTGCTCCAAACCCGTATGCTTCTCTTTAAGAGAGCTTGACTAGTAAGGCAGTTCATTCTTAAGTCATCTGTGCGGGTCTCCCTCTGTATCTAGCCACAGGTGGAGTGCCTTTAGATTACCCAACAGTCCCACGGTGCCTTGTGTATAGAGGGCACTGGAGCACTTTCACACGCATGCATGAGTGCCTGTGTGTGGCTAACAAATAGGGAACACGACAAATCTGTAACAGCCTGCTATTGATGAACTGTGTCATTTGTATTTAGTAGCAGGGTGTTTTCTCCACCACCTTATGGTATATGCACAGCCTGTCGAGTGAAGGTCTGGCAGGAGGTGAAGCCACGGTGACTTTCAGGAGGGCTGCAGTCACTGTAGGATGCTTCAAAGTGCTGTGCTCTAACGGCGCAATCTAAACCGTACCTAGTTTGCATTGATGAAGTCCCGTCTCAAACAGGACTATGTTAACACGCTTTAGGTCCTTTTTAAGAGTGTGACAGCAGGGCAGCTGGAGCACACCACTTTAGAGCAATTTACATCCCCTCAGCCCAGGCACAGACTGCAAGGAACAGCTTTCACATAGCCCCAGTGCAACTGACAGGGACTCCAAAGCCTGCGTTGGCTACCAAGGGATCAGGCTCCCCCACTATGCCTCACTTGCCGCCATTATTGATGGTGGAAGAGAGGATGGGTGCAGCCAGCCCACTGAACCTCAAATAATGGTGAATTCTTGTTGAACAGGGCTTTGAAAGAGAAATGAAATGCTTCAGAATAATATACGTGGGCAGTAGGAAGCAACATTTTCTATAGTGCCACTATCTGATGTGCTCCCTTCCGATTTTAGTCTGATCCCAAACCCTAACAGAACAGCTGAAACAAGAGCCTACAGTAGAGCCCACATATCCAAAATATAACCTTGTCATGATTTCTTCTTCCTATCAACACATTTCAGAAAAAATGAAGATCCTTAATGAATACTGAACAGACAAGCAAATGCTGGGTGTACTGCAAAGCATATTTTGCTGGAAGTTCTATAAAATGGTTTGTACTGAAAAGAAACTGAATTTATGCTTGCAACCTAGTTATTTTCTTTCTACAGCAAAATTAAGCATGGATAAGAATTAAAGAACATTGCTTGGTTTCACAGCTTACCTTTAATAATCCCTTTGAGTGCATCAAGCACAAATGTGATCGATATAAAAAGTGCAATGATTTCTTCTGTTGATCTATAGAAAAAAAACTCCCATGAATTAATACCATCAGAGTCACGAAGTCTGAATCATAGAAGATTAGTGTTGGAAGGGACCTCAGGAGCTCATCTAGTCCAAAGCCCTGCTCAAAGCAGGACTAACCTCAGCTAAATCATCCTAGCCAGGGCTTTGTCAAACTGCACTTAAAAACCTCTACAGATGGAGATTCCACCACTTCCTTAGGTAACCCATTCCAATGCTTCACCACCGTCCTAGTAAAAATGTTTTTCCTAATATCGAACCTAGACCTCCCCCACTGCAACTTGAGACCATTATGCCTTGTTCTATCATCTGCCACCACAGAGAACAGCCTAGCTCCATCCTCCCTGGAACCCCCTTTCAGGTAGTTAAAGGCTGCTATCAAATCCCCCCTCATTCTTCTCTTCTGCAGACTAAACGAACCGAGTTCCCTCAGCCTCTCCTTATAATTCACGTGCCCCAGCCCCCTCATCATTTTTGTTGCCCTCCGCTGGACTCTCTCCAACTTGTCCACATCCTTTTTGTAGTGGGGGGCCCAAAACTGGACACAATACTCCAAATGCGGCCTCACCAGTGCTGAATAGAGGGGAATAATCACTTCCTGCGATCTGCTGGCAATGCTCTTACTAATGCATCCCAATGTAGCATTAGCCTTCTTGGCAACCACGGCACACTGCTGACTCATATCCAGCTTCTTATCCACTGTAACCCCCAGGTCTTTTTCTGCAGAACTGCTGCCTAGCTCGTCGGTCCCCAGTCTGTAGCTGTGCATGGGATTCTTCTGTCCTAAGTGCTGGACTCTGCATTCGTCCTTGTTGAACCTCATCAGATTTCTTTTGGCCCAATCCTCCAATTTGTCTAGGTCACTTGGCATTCTATCCCTACAAGGGTATCTATCACTCCCCCTTAGTGTCATCTCACCCCAGTATAATATATTTGTTACTTGATGGAAAAAGTGTACAGATTTTAGTTCAACTGTGACTTGGGCGACAGAATTAGCAGGTGTTGAAAACATCTTGCAAGCAGAAATACTAAACACTGAAATGAGCTCATGTCCAAATATAAATCTATATATTCTCAGTTGACAGTATTCTAGTTTCATAACACAGGACTTGTTCACATGACATTTACTTTGCAGAAAGCTGGGGTATGGCTCTACAATGCACCAGGCTGCTTCAGTCTAACTGTCCCTGCAGATCCTGCTGATGGTATTCCCAGTTCATTAATGTGCTTTGATCTAGTCTTCTTTGAAACAGGACTAGATCAAAGCTCATTAATGAACTGTTAGTATCCATCAGCAGGGACTACATGGAAAGTTAGGCCCTAGCAGGCTGACGTGGGTTAGGTTCATAGCCCAGCTTGTCATGAACTAATTGTACTGGTAGACAAGCCCACAGACCATATAACAAGTTCACAATCAGGAACTTCTGGAATGTATGATTTTCTATATGCTGCATAATATGATCAAAATGTGACTTTCCTTGAAAAAAGCAAGAGATACCTTTTAAAGAGCTTCATTACAAGACTGAAGTTAAAGAGAGAATACAGCACAAGAAAAAAACTGTTCCACAGTCCAATCCAGGCATAGAAAGCATTAAAATCCAAGCGATAGTCATCACAGATCCCTTGGATCACTGCAAAAAACAGCAACACATTCAGTCGTGGATTCATGTTTATATTCATATCATAAATAAGCCACTTAGATTTATAGAGTTTAAAATCACAAGGGACCATTAGATCATCTAGTCTCATCTCCAGTATGTCACAGGCCATTAAATTTCATCCAGTTACATAGCCCAATAACTTGTATTTGGCTAAAGTATTAATTTATTCAAATGCAATAAATGGGCAATAGTTTCGATTCCATCTGTCAACGCTACAGACTGTTCCAAATCCAAAGGGAGACTTAAAGCTGACAGGAAAGAGAGAAGTCTAGCATTATGCATCTTGACCATTTGGTTGCTGCTGAATTTTCTAGGTACTGTATAACTAAATCTGATGCAGTACATCTTAACAGTGCATTGGTTTTCTAGACTTGTTAACGAGCATTGGTAGCACGGCACTAGGACAGGACCAGTTAAAAAAGTGTTAACATGTCAGAACCAATGTTTAAAGAATGATACTTGAAAAAAATACGTTGTTCAAATGTTTCTTTTAAAGGTAGCCAAGTAGTAAGTCTCTCTCCAATGGAGAGCTAAGCCACCAATCCACCCCACTGTACTCTGGCTTATTGGACCTCTAATTCAAATATTGGTGGAGCAACTACCCTGGACAATTACCAGGACAATATATAAAGGACTCCTATTGCAGTCCCTTACCCTCTATGTGTACAAATATTTATTTTCAAGTGAGGAAAAGAACTCCATGGAAGAACAATTTTCATGAAAAACGATATAATCTTTTCATTTCCGATAATTCTATTAGAAATTTCCATGAAACACTTCTACAGACCGTCTCTATATCCTTCCCGCAAGGCTGAAAGCAGGCCTGTAAATTTTAGCTTTGTTTAGTTGTAGGCAAAGGACAGATTTGCTTAGCAAAGCTGCAAGGAATGCAAGACTCTCAGACCGTGCCGTCTCACCAGTAGGTTCTCCTTCATCCACACAATGCTTTGGTGAACTTACCATTGATGTACAGAGCTAAAGGAGCTGTGGTTAAGAGTACAACCAGTGGCTGCCCTGAAAACAGAGCATAGAGAAGTCCACCGATACACTGGCCAACGATTGTCTTCTGCACATCTAAAAATAATTAGAAAGTATCTTTTTGAAGCCCAGGTATTAAAAAATGCATTTCCTATTAAGGATAAGTGTACACTGCAATTAAACACCCACGGCTAGCCCATCAGCTGGCTCAG